>JARYGA010035205.1:0-33083 GCA_030545235.1 Helianthus tuberosus | reverse complement strand
AAGGCTACCGGAAAACAGTGGGTCTATATAATGGGGCTTATAATTTAGAAAATAACATTCTAAATCTTTATGAGGGCCACCACATATTTGACACCACGTACCATAAGAGTGCCGAAAGTAAAAAATATCAGTATCACTCATGTTTGTGTCAGAAATTACCAACCGTCGGGATCTTACGGTTATGTTTTCAGTAACTGAAACTTGGGCACGAGGCGTGTTGAGTGGGCACGGCCCCGTGTTCAGCTTACTGTCTGACTTAAAACAGGATTGCCAGTACCAAAGATTGGGCACGGGGGCGTGTTCAGCGGGCATGGCCCGTGCTGAGTTCTGCAGAAGCTGAAAAATTCAGATAAATCCTAAAAAAATAGAAAAATAAAAAAATTTGATTAGGCCGTTGATTCCTAACTTTCTTAAAATCCTTGTGTCCCCGGCAACGGCGCCAAAAACTTGATGTGCGTGTGGTGTTACAGATTTTTTTTTGTATATTTTAAGCCCTTTAACACTTTTAGCCATGTTTTAAATTTATAAAACACGATATTTACTAACACTAAACACACATATGGGCAAGTGCACCCATCGTGAGTGTAGTATAGTGTTGGTAAGATAACGAGGTCGTCCAAGGACACAAGAGCTTTTAGTACCGGTTTATCCTCAACGTCTAATCAAATCAAAAGTTTAGAAAAAGGTTTTTAAACAAGAAAAATAAAACTAACTAAAATGCTGAAAAATAAAATAAAATAAAAAAAGATAGACAAGATGAATCACTTGGATCCGACTCGTATTTAGTGTAACCTTTGATTATTTCCGCACTTTTGCACTTTTTAAGAGATTATCTTAGTTATTGTAGTAGGCCCCTCTTCTGAAGGTGACGTTACCCTCAACCCAGTAGTTTGAGTCAGCAAGGATACACTCCTAAAGGGTTGGATTATTGAAAGATAATTAATTAAGTTATTAATGCATATTATGGTAGGCCCCTCTTCTGAAAGTGACGTTACCCTCGGCTAAGTAGTCTGAGTCAGCAAGGATACAGCCCTAAGTAGCCGGGTTAAAGTATTAATAGTAGTTTACATATGAGGGGATCAAGGAGTTCGGACCCCCGCCATCCAATACCAGTGGGTGTTGAAGGAGGTCCTACTAAAGTTGACCCAGGTCCTTGCAGGATCTATACACTGAACAAGGCAAGACTCTTACCAAACCGTTCCCTTAAACCCCGACCAGGTAGCCAACATACCTCCATATAGACCGTGGAGACATGAATGGTGAAAATCCTTTATTTTATATAGACAGTAAAATAATGCCAAGACATCACGGACAAACGATAAGGAAGACTCACCTTCAACATAAGAAACTATTTATTAAAGTCATTAATACAGAACAAAATAAAAAGTGCGAAAAGATTAAAAATAAAAAGTATTACACTAAACACTTGTCTTCACCAAGTGATGTAAGAGACTTAGGCATACATGGCCTTTGATTGTCAAGAACTCTTACGATCAATCTTGGATCCCGAGACTACTCACACACTCTATGACGGATGATGGATGATGGATGATGGTGGTGGATGTGGGTTGTGATGGTGGTGGTGGGTGGGCGAAGTGTGAGAGAGGTGGTTTGCCAAGGGATGGTTTGCAAGTGAGCTAAGCACCCCTATTTATAGCCTGTACAGAAGCCCGGACACGGCCCCGTGTCCATTGGGCACGGCCCCGTGTCCACCCATCTTCTCTTTTTTCATTAAATGCAGTTTGTCTGCATTAGTTGACCACGCCCCCGTGTCCACTGGGCACGACCCCGTATGCAGAAGCGTATCTGTACTACCAAGATTTTTCTAGATTCTGCGAATCTTAGAGTTGACCACGGCCCCGTGTCCGCTGGACACGCCCCCGTGGTGGGTGATAGAAGCTTCTACAACTTTGTCTTTTCTACAGACACTTTGGCACGCCCCCGTGCTCAGTGAGCATGGGGCATGTTCAGTCTTTTGTTCTCTTGTTTTTGCTTGGGAGATGCTGTCGAGGGGTCGGGCATGCCACGTTTATTCCTTTTCTTGTATTATTGCTGGATTTGGCTGCATTTTTGCTTCTTTTGTTCATTTAAGCTCTTTTAACCCTGAAAATACAAAAGGAAGACAAAAGCACACTTTTTCCAACATTAGTAATAAAAAAGGGTTAGTTTTATGCCTCAATTGATGTAATTTATATGTTGCATTTTGCACACATTAGCTGCGTATAGCTCTATATGCAGCAAACAGGTGCCTCGTATACTGGCTTCGTTTGGCTCTATACGCATCGTATATATGCATGATTTGACAGTGTACGAGGTTGACTGACTGGTCGTGTACGTACCATGTACCTACGTTGCGTATAGGTCTACACACAACGTAGGTACCGACCTATACGCATCGTAGGTACAGGTAGGGTTTGGTGTGCAAATAGCCAAGTTGGTGTGCCAATATGCAGACCCATAATCAATGTATATGGTCCAGTTATAAGTAGTGTCGGAGCCAAGTTGGTGTGCCAATATGCAGACCCATAATCAATGTATATGGTCCAGTTATAAGTAGTGTCGGTTTTGGTAAAATTTCCTATATATACATTTACCAAGTTGAGGGAATAGTGCCAGGCAGCTGCCTGGCACTCCCCCATTGGACCAACAGGTTTATTATTTTATATTTATTTTAAAATTACGTTTTTACTTCTGTATTAAATTACCGTTTTGCCCTCCAGCTCAAAATAAAAATATGCTTTTGTCCCCATCTCAAATTTACGATTATGCCTACCTGCCTGGCACTCTCCCATTGGACCAACCAATTTATTATTTTATATCAATTTAAAATTACGTTTCTGCTTCTACTTAAAATTACCGTTTTGCCCCCAGCTCAAAATAAAATTATGCTTTTGTCCCCGTCTCAAAATTATGATTTTGCCCTCAATTCAAAATTACGATTTTGCCTGGCGCTCCCCCATTGGACCAACCAGTTTATTATTTTATATCCATTTTAAAATTACGTTTTCGCCTCCAGCTCAAAATAAATTTACGCTTTTGTCCTCAGCTCAAAATAACGATTTTTCCCTCGATTCAAAATAAAATTGTGGTTTTGCCCTCAGCTCAGAACTACCTTTTCGCCCCCCAGTTCAAAATAAAATTAAGTTTTTGCCCTCAGCTAAAAAATACGATTTTGCCCTCTGTTCAAAAATGTGATTTTTCCTTGTTTAAAAAATTATGATTTCGTCCTTAGTTCAAAATTACGTTTTTCCCCTGTTCAAAATAAAATTATGCTTTTGCCCCCAACTCAAAATTTTGATTTTGCCCTCGGTTCAAAATAAAACTGTGGGTTTGCCCCCAACTTAAAAGTACGATTGTGCCCTTAGTTCAAATTTATATTACGCTGTTACCCCAAGTTCAAAATTACGAAGTTGCCCCTGTGAAAATTTACAATTTTGCCCCTGGTTCAAATTTACAATACTGGCATCACTTTAGTTTTTGCCAAGTTAGTAAGTTACGATTTTACCCGAGTAAAAAAATACAACTGTCCCTCAACTGAAAATTACAATATTGCCATTGTTTTTGTTTTTTTTTTATCAAAACTATAAAAGTGTTTTGTTTAATTGGTTGACTCGATTTAATTGTTTTTCGTGTCAATGAGCTGCCTAACACTCGCTCATTATTCGGCCATCGCCCCGCAACGCGAACGGGGCATCCACTAATTAAAAACAAATCTCAATTTCAATCTAAATCATATACAATACATAGTATCATGATACTCAAGATTGAACACAAACTGAATCACATACAATCTGAAGATTTTGATCTAAAATAGTTGAATGTTAAAATATTACCTTAACATTCAAGGAATTAAGCAGTAGCGCTCCATAACATCCGATCCACAAATTCGGCAGCGACGCTCCAAAGCCTCTTATTACGGTTGAATGGGATTGAAGATATTAAGACTTAGGAGATGTATGGTTAAATTGAATGAAAAGAGGCGGTGTTATCAGTCACTGCAAAGTTAGGGTTTATCGCAGCAGTGTTATAAGTTTTTTGGAGGTACAGTACTAGAAAAATGGGCAATTGTGACCAAAATTTGCTACCGAAAAGAAAATGGTAGCAAATTTAGTGATTGATTTGCCACAAAAATGCAAATACGTGTATTTAGTATGATACGGTAGCAAAATGGTACGAAATTTTGCTACCGTTTACTTTCGGTAGCAAATTTGTGGAAAATATCAAATAATTTTAATAAGTATTATAAAAATGTGTCTAAATCATCCTGTATCTTTTAATTGCGACCATATTAGCGGTGGCAACATGAAAATTTAATTAGGCGGGATAATTTTTTAATTGATCCGCGCGTTTCAAAAATTGATTAATTAGGGTTTTAATCAAAGAACTCCTCTACCAAAATTCTAAATTGCTGCTCCCCCTCCCTCCCTTACATTGAAGAACTCAGCCTCTTGCAGAACAAACACAAGCAATTTCACCTTTCAGGTAATCATTTCGGCCTTTTATTCAAAAAAATTTTATTTCGATTTGTGAAATTGAAGCTGGAATCATGAGTTTTATTCATTTAATGAATTGAAATTGTGTGTTTGTATATCAGAATTAGATCTTGGTATTTTGTGTTCTCCTTCTCCTTCGTCTTAGGGTTTTTAATTTGTGTCAATTTGCATTTCTTAAGCAAATTGATGCTCTTGATTGTATCTGGGAATCAGATCTTGGTATCATATTGATATTTGAGGTTGTATGGCTAGATTAGTTTTACCATGTATCTTAATACTCTCTAATTAGTGATTATGTGAAAGGTGTTTTTTTCTTCATTTTTGTTTTGAATGTGTTCAGATTTTATGATTGACTTGTATACAATTGTTCAGGTACAGACAGTTCCTTTCCTCGTGGGTTTTGGCCTCCTAAATTGCAAACCCTTATCATAGGGGGTTTGAAGAAGCCCATCTTGGAATGGGGACAACAGAATTTCCCAACCTCACTTGTCTACCTAGGGTTAAGGTGGGGAGAGTCAGAAGAAGATGATGTGAGTAGGTGTAGTCAGTTGTCGTATCTTCTTCCTTCATCTCTTACTTCTCTTGGGTTAATTGGATTTAAGAAACTGAAATCCGTTTCAGTGGGACTCCAACACCTCAGTTGTCGTATCTTCTCTGGTGGCTCATTATACAATTTTATATATTTTCGAAATTCTTGTGAATAGAAATGTTATTTTGTCGTTTTATGTTTACATTCGAAACTGACAATATTGGTTTTGAACTGATGTCAACAGAACTTTTTTTTGTAATATCATCTGTTGGTACCACATCTTAGGTCTGGTTGGGTGGGATACATAACATTGGTCAACAGTGACCTAAATCGATGGCTGCTAACCATATCAGATTTACAGTTCGGTAACCCGTTTATTTTGTCTCCATTTCAGTGACAGAACATATGAGGTTATGGAGATGATTTTATACTACATTCTAGTGGAGTGACTGTCTGTAGGGCACCCTTTGGGCAAATGCCAGCACTGATTAATTGGCTATACTTGAAAGAAAAAAAATATAAAAAAATTAAAAAGCCTGCTTGGGTAATTCGCCAGTTCAACCGGTCCGACTTGTAACCAGCCGGTTCATAGTCCGACCTATCGGGTTAGTTTACACAGTTTCATAATGTTTGACTTTTTCAAGTTTCAAACTTTTGTGGACTTTTTATTGTTGTTGATTGACTTTTTCTTAATGTTTATAGTGGTTTTCCAGTATGGTTGAAGTATGTTCCTGGTATGAGCTTCAGAACTGATAATGAGCCATTTAAGGTTTAATTTTTCATAACTTCTTAATTTATTTTAGCTTTTTATGGAATTTTTTTAAATGAAATGACAAAATATGACCCTCATTTTGTGGCTAATTTTTCATAACTTCTTGATATTTTCTTCACTTCTCCACTAGACTTGATCACAGTCAGTACATGAGACTGTTTATCAGTTTTCCACTTTAGTACTTTTGAGTCTGGTGGGTTTCTTGGGAGATTTTTATTAGATGAGGAGTTTGGAGATGCTAGCCTTGTGATGACTGATTGAGCAGTGCTTTGAGCTTTAGCAAGTTCAGGAATATCAGCCATCATTTGTTTCATAACCATTTTTATCACTTCATTACCAGCAGCTATATCTTATGCTGTTTCTGCATCCATCTATTTTTGCCTTCTTCTTTGATAAAGAAAGGCACCAGTTGGAGCAGTGGCTCTTTTGATTTGCAGCTTTGGTGGTCTTGTTGGAACCTCTGCATCAGGATAGTTAGGTTTTTGAGGAATCTTTGGATTTTTCTTTCTTAATTCCTCCAACTTTTTGTAAGTAACCCTGACCTTGTCTTCTTTCCACCTCATCACTTGGTTTTTAGATCCAAACTCAGCAGTGATTAATTCCTCTTTCATTCTCCTCAACTCTAATGCCTTATCAGGTACATTCTTCTTGTACTTTGCCCAATCAGGAGGAGTGTGTTTGACCTTGTTTTTAATCATTTCTTGAATCCTGGTTGCTTCACTTTCAAGCTCAGGAATGGTCCATTCTTTGTACATATGTTTTTCTCCCATATACTTCTTATAAGCCATGATATTTTCAATATAGTCTTTTCTCAGGGATTCATCTGCTCTTTCTGATATTTGCTGACAAACTGTAAGACCCTAACACGTATTTGACAAAAGTCGCAGCGGAAATTCGTGCCATAAAATTTCTTTCATTACAAACGTCTTGACTTACTTGAAGGTTTATTTTAAAAATATCTCTTTTACAAAACAAAAGCATAACTCCCGTTTACTAAAGTACATACTCGATTATTCCTGTACAATCTATCTTGTGACTCGGTCTTCGATCTCTATTCCTTGTGATAATCGCCCGTGATCCGTACAACCTGCACTCACCACATACATTCCTAACATTAGCACACATTATATAAGCAAGATTCTTTCACGTACACTTCACATTTCGTCCTTTTTAAAACTTTAAGCATTTCATCTGCTTATCCATTTCCTGGTGAGGCTTCAATAACGTACCTGCATTACTTTTCATTCTCAAGGTACACCATTAATAACGTTAACACTCAACGTGTCTAAATCATGCATGCATACGTACTTACATACATACATACATACATACTTACACATCTACATACGTACATACATTTCCTACAAATTTACATACGTGCATACACTCATACATGTCTTTATTCATACATACATACTCAACTACATACGTACATACCTTTCCTACACCTTTACATACATGTATACACTCATACATATCTTTATACATACATACATACACATCTTCATACGTACATACCTTTCCTACATCTTTACATACATGTATACACTCATACATATCTTTATACATACATACATACACATCTACATACGTACATACCTTTCCTACATCTTTACATACATGCATACACTCGTACATATCTTTACACATACATACATACACATCTACATATGCGTACAAGATCTTGCATACTTCTTACATACTCATGCGTTGATTACATGGGACTTAGACTTTGATTTATAGCCCATAAACATCTCAGGATCGATAAAAATCATGTTTAGGAAGCCCGCCGTAGTCCACGGATAACAAACCGAAGCCTACGATACATGAATCAACTTAAATAACAAATTTCATGTTTTTGGACTTGGGGAGGGCGTCGGCGACGGCCCTAGGGCCCGTCGGCGACGACCCGTGGTTCTTCCCGTAGCCAAAAACCCGTAGACAGGTAAATAACCCGTCAGGAAAAAAACTAACTTTCTAGAGCCCGTCGGCGACTACCCTTAACCCGTCGGCGACTACCTCTAGAAATGGCACTTTTCTGCAGTTCCGTTTCGTCGTCCGTACGCACTAAAACGCGCATAACTTTTGAACCGTTTACCCGTTTAACCTCCCGTTTCTTCCTACATGCTTGTAAATTCACATTCTATCATATGAACTTAAAATCCCACATCCGGATTAAGGAAATTCTTAACTTACACGCTATCGTCTTATTATTCATTTATGATTTATTCGACCCGTTCATGCATTCATCCACATAACTTGCTTGTTTGACCATAACTTCTTATGAACCTAATAATGTCGATATTGTATATCATACAAGATTAAGTTCTCGGATGTCTTGCATCCTCTTGACCCATTTTCGCTCAAGAGCTTATTTTGACCCGTTAAGGGTATTTGCGCATTTTAAGGTCCTTAGCTTACGAAAACCATACTTCTCGCTTTCTTGCTTTTTCAAAACATTCATTTAATCAAATAGCTTGTTTTTAATCAACTTTTAAGACCATTTGCTCATTTTACCCATCAAGGGCGTTTTTGTCAACTTTGCTCTATCCGTAACAACAAAGGACTCCCTTACATAAGTAACCAATCCTACTACTTAGCTACAATTCTTAATCACACGTACCTTGCTCGGATCAAAGCTAAGATCCGTTTAATACTTCATCGGTCTCATACAATTCTTTCCTACTTGATCTCGATCATCATACTTAATTAAATTGCACATAACTTTACATAAACAACTAAGAAGTAATTACAAAAATCACTTACCTCGTGCGTCCATGTTCATACTCGTTTCCTCGCCACTTTTTGACCCGTTAGCCTTCCGTGCTTGATTCCGTCTCGACATGATTCCTATACTTCCATGTCATCGAAATCACATTCTTATTAGCATACATAATTGTACATGTTAACGATCATATCGATCGCATAATTCCCATTTGACTTTCATTAGTTACTTCTAGCAAGCATAATACATGTGACCAAATTCATATCATTTCAAACTCATGTAAACCATCATGTCATCGCATTAAACACACATTCGTCAAACACGCTCCATATAACTTACCTTAATCTTACAATTATGACAACACGTCTAACCATCCTTCTTATACACGGTTGACTTTTAGAAGTCAACGGTTCATTTAGTTTAACTTTCGACTTATCATTATATACCCGTAACATCATAATAGCCTATACGGACAACACTATATACATATCATCTTTTACTTACATACAATTTCATCGATTAAGCTCACCTAGGCATTTCATCAAACGCTTGGTGTGCGTACCACTATCTTAGCACAATGTACAACTAATATATGCATATTCTTCTAATCTTATGCATAATTCATCCAATCCTCCCACTAATTAGCATTTATCATTCATACATAACATCAAGCATATCAACACCATATTTCTTTCAATTCATGTAACAAGAAATCATCATACCCACATAATACAAACAACATGCAACAAGAATTAGACATGGATGATGATTCAAGTCATTATTCTTACCATAACTAATGGGTTTTGCCTCTAAACATCAAATTAACCTAAACCATGCATAATCCATGTTCTATATGATGATTCTAACATATCCTCATGCCCAATTTCATACCAACTCATGATTTACAACATAACCCACTTCGTGGGTAATCACCAATCTAGAATCTAAGACATACCTTATGATCCCCTAGTGTAGGTGATCACAAATTCGTGTTCGGTTCTGAATTTGAGCTTCATTTATCCTTCCAATTTGATGGATTAGATGGAGTTAGGGTTTTGACTTCATGAGAACTCCTGCTCCCTCTAGAACACACGATCGTGTGTGTGTTTGTGTGTGTAAATTTTTATTTATTAATTCAACTTTCAACTTAACCCTCTTTAACCCCTCAAGTTGCCACTAATTATAAAGGGGCACAACTTTCTTTCTTTTAATTGTTTTTACCATTTTGTTAACTTGGTTAAATAACCTATTCATTCATTTCTTGATGCACCATATCATAACATTTAACGAATATAAACATTCGGGTTTTGGGGTGTTACAAGTCTACCCCCCTTAAATAAGGTTTCGTCCCCGAAACCTTTCTCATTTCCTCTTACACACACACACATTTATGTTTGACTTAACACTCACATCATAATCATAAGTAATCATCCTATCTCATTTCATAATTATTCATACAATTGGCTTCTTCTTCTTAACAAGTCTATACTTTCCATGGCATACTTTCATATAACATTCTCATTTCCTTTGACCCGTTAATAACAGGTTAATATACATACTTATTCAAACTTATAATAATGCTTACACTCATATGATCCGTTTATAACGGATTTAGTACTTTCATCTTCATCCTTTAAGATTCCATTCTATAGACACATTGTATAACATTTAACCCTTGTTTTGTTATCACAACAAAACTGCTATGTCATCGTCATACCTACGTGCATAACTCCGTAGCTAACATCGTTCTACATTTCTATAGTCCTTTGTACCATACATATCCTTACGTTACTTACACATTCGGATATTTTCATTCCTATCATTCTTTTGTTCATTTGCTTTACATTTACTTATATGACTTGTTTGACGCATACATGGTCAAGCTATTGACTTCTTCTTATGTAGACTAATTTCGTCTTTTATATCTTAAATCTGTTTCACGAATTCGAACACATTATTCATACCTTTCGTACCTTCTATGTTTTGAATCCGTCTCGCGGATTCAAACATTGCATTCACATCTTTCATTCTTTGAATCCGTCTCTCGGATTCAAACATTGCATTTACGCCTTTCATCCCTTGAATCCGCCTCGCGGATTCAAGCATTGCATTCATATCTTTCATTCTTTGAATTCGTCTCGCGGATTCAAACATTGCATTTACGCTTTCATCCCTTGAATCCGTCTCGCGGATTCAATCATTGCATTCATATCTTTCATTCTTTGAATTCGTCTCGCGGATTCAAACATTGCATTTACGCTTTTCATCCCTTGAATCCGTCTCGCGGATTCAAGCATTGCATTCATATCTTTCATTCTTATCATTCATGTTTTTCATTCCTACATAGTACTCTCAATTTCCTGAGAGTCTTACTACCCACTTCACCCGCACGCCCACATGCTACCCAATTCTAACGGACATACCTGCGATAATTACCACGGTCTCACGAATGTCATATGCTTCTTGCGTACTGGCCAGGTGCGCAATTCACATACTAATTTCGTGCCTTCGGGTAATCATCGCCTTATATCTGCAGTAGTGGGTCTCAGTTCGTGCTACATTTTTACAATCTTATCAAGACAATATCGTTGTCTTCCATTTAGTACTTACCCTCCCAAGGAGATTTCTTCCTTTTTCTTTTAACACCGGTACCATACATATTAACATTGTGTACCTGGGGTCCGTCTGTCCATTCGCATCCTTGCCTGCCTTAGCATCCATCCTAGACTGCATTCAAGGGTCATCTTCTTCAAACACTTATACTTACCTTGCACATAACATACCGTCAGTTTCTTTATACGTATACATAAGTACATACTTACATTCGCTTCTACCTTTGGATCTTGATCGAGTCTTAGATTGTACGGGTTCCTTATCATAAGAGCACACAAGTTTGAGTTCAAGTACTTACTTTCTTGTACTTGATTCTCTCAAACCGGGCTCTGATACCAACTTGTAAGACCCTAACACGTATTTGAAAAAAGTCGCAGCGGAAATTCGTGCCATAAAATTTCTTTCATTACAAACGTCTTGACTTACTTGAAGGTTTATTTTAAAAATATCGCTTTTACAAAACAAAAGCATAACTCCCGTTTACTAAAGTACATACTCGATTATTCCTGTACAATCTATCTTGTGACTCGGTCTTCGATCTCTATTCCTTGTGATAATCGCCCGTGATCCGTACAACCTGCACTCACCACATACATTCCTAACATTAGCACACATTATATAAACAAGATTCTTTCACGTACACTTCACATTTCGTCCTTTTTCAAACTTTAAGCATTTCATCTGCTTATCCATTTCCTGGTGAGGCTTCAATAACGTACATGCATTACTTTTCATTCTCAAGGTACACCATTAATAACGTTAACACTCAACGTGTCTAAATCATGCATGCATACGTACTTACATACATACATACATACATACATACATACTTACACATCTACATACGTACATACCTTTCCTACAACTTTACATACGTGCATACACTCATACATATCTTTATTCATACATACATACTCAACTACATACGTACATACCTTTCCTACACCTTTACATACATGTATACACTCATACATATCTTTATACATACATACATACACATCTTCATACGTACATACCTTTCCTACATCTTTACATACATGTATACACTCATACATATCTTTATACATACATACATACACATCTACATACGTACATACCTTTCCTACATCTTTACATACATGCATACACTCGTACATATCTTTACACATACATACATACACATCTACATATGCGTACAAGATCTTGCATACTTCTTACATACTCATGCGTTGATTACATGGGACTTAGACTTTGATTTATAGCCCATAAACATCTCAGGATCGATCAAAATCATGTTTAGGAAGCCCGCCGTAGTCCACGGATAACAAACCAAAGCCTACGATACATGAATCCACTTAAATAACAAATTTCATGTTTTTGGACTTGGGGAGGGCGTCGGCGACGGCCCTAGGGCCCGTCGGCGATGACCCGTGGTTCTTCCCGTAGCCAAAAACCCGTAGACAGGTAAATAACCCGTCAGCAAAAAAACTAACTTTCTAGAGCCCATCGGCGACTACCCTTAACCCGTCGGCGACTACCTCTAGAAATGGCACTTTTCTGCAGTTCCGTTTCGTCGTCCGTACGCACTAAAACGCGCATAACTTTTGAACCGTTTACCCGTTTAACCTCCCGTTTCTTCCTACATGCTTGTAAATTCACATTCTATCATATGAACGTAAAATCCCACATCCGGATTAAGGAAATTCTTAACTTACACGCTATCGTCTTATTATTCATTTATGATTTATTCGACCCGTTCATGCATTCATCCACATAACTTGCTTGTTTGACCATAACTTCTTATGAACCTAATAATGTCAACATTGTATATCATACAAGATTAAGTTCTCGGATGTCTTGCATCCTCTTGACCCATTTTCGCTCAAGAGCTTATTTTGACCCGTTAAGGGTATTTGCGCATTTTAAGGTCCTTAGCTTACGAAAACCATACTTCTCGCTTTCTTGCTTTTTCAAAACATTCATTTAATCAAATAGCTTGTTTGTAATCAACTTTTAAGACCATTTGCTCGTTTTACCCATCAAGGGCGTTTTTGTCAACTTTGCTCTATCCTTAACAACAAAGGACTCCCTTACATAAGTAACCAATCCTACTACTTAGCTACAATTCTTAATCACACATACCTTGCTCGGATCATAGCTAAGATCCATTTAATACTTCATCGGTCTCATACAATTCTTTCCTACTTGACCTCGATCATCATACTTAATTAAATTGCACATAACTTTACATAAACAACTAAGAAGTAATTACAAAAATCACTTACCTCGTGCGTCCATGTTCATACTCGTTTCCTCGCCACTTTTTGACCCGTTAGCCTTCCGTGCTTGATTCCGTCTCGACATGATTCCTATACTTCCATGTCATCGAAATCACATTCTTATTAGCATACATAATTGTACATGTTAACGATCATATCGATCGCATAATTCCCATTTGACTTTCATTAGTTACTTCTAGCAAGCATAATACATGTGACCAAATTCATATCATTTCAAACTCATGTAAACCATCATGTCATCGCATTAAACAAACATTCGTCAAACACGCTCCATATAACTTACCTTAATCTTACAATTATGACAACACGTCTAACCATCCTTCTTATACACGGTTGACTTTTAGAAGTCAACGGTTCATTTAGTTTAACTTTCGACTTATCATTATATACCCGTAACATCATAATAGCCTATACGGACAACACTATATACATATCATCTTTTACTTACATACAATTTCATCGATTAAGCTCACCTAGGCGTTTCATCAAACGCTTGGTGTGCGTACCACTATCTTAGCACAATGTACAACTAATATATGCATATTCTTCTAATCTTATGCATAATTCATCCAATCCTCCCACTAATTAGCATTTATCATTCATACATAACATCAAGCATATCAACACCATATTTCTTTCAATTCATGTAACAAGAATTCATCATACCCACATAATACAAACAACATGCAACAAGAATTAGACATGGATGATGATTTAAGTCATTATTCTTACCATAACTAATGGGTTTTGCCTCTAAACATCAAATTAACCTAAACCATGCATAATCCATGTTCTATATGATGATTCTAACATATCCCCATGCCCAATTTCATACCAACTCATGATTTACAACATAACACACTTCGTGGGTAATCACCAATCTAGAATCTAAGACATACTTTATGATCCCCTAGTGTAGGTGATCACAAATTCGTGTTCGGTTCTGAATTTGAGCTTCATTTATCCTTCCAATTTGATGGATTAGATGGAGTTAGGGTTTTGACTTCATGAGAACTCCTGCTCCCTCTAGAACACACGATCGTGTGTGTGTTTGTGTGTGTAAATTTTTATTTATTAATTCAACTTTCAACTTAACCCTCTTTAACCCCTCAAGTTGCCACTAATTATAAAGGGGCACAACTTTCTTTCTTTTAATTGTTTTTACCATTTTGTTAACTTGGTTAAATAACCTATTCATTCATTTCTTGATGCACCATATCATAACATTTAACGAATATAAACATTCGAGTTTTGGGGTGTTACACAAACATTCTTTGCAAACTGCTCCAAAGATCTGACTTGTGTGAGCAGAAATTGATAATGCCTTTGTATTTCTTTGTCAGACTTTCCTTGTGAATTTTTGTTGGAGATATCCTCTGCTTGTTGAGCCTTAACTTTCAAGTATTCTTCAATGTTGTTAGGCCTGGGATATCCCTCAACAGATGGTAAACTCCTTTTAGCAGGGGTCATCCTCAAAGAAGAAGGATTTAATTTCTTCTCTGACAGCTATGAGTTCTAGAGGATATTGGACACCTGCAGGAGTAATGTCAGTGATTGGCTTTTGGACCTGAGCTGATGAGAGAGGAACAGGGTTTGGTATAGTAACAAGTGATAGAGGTTGTGAAGATGTTGGTGGTGGTGAAGTATCATCATCTTTCAGAATTAGCCTTCTCCTTTTTGGTTGAGGAGAGGCTGATGATGCTTTGGATGGATCAGTGGTAGTGATTTGAGTGGTGGTGATTGTAGTGGTGGTGATTGAAGTAGGAGGTTGATGACTAACAGTTGTTGAAACAACTGGTGTTTCAACCACTGTTGCCATTACAACAGATGTTGTAACATCTGTTGTCTTCTACTTTTTAGCAGGAGATGAGGGTGGTGTTGATGATGTTTTTGGTGGTGAGGTGACCTTTGGTGGTGATGGTAAGACAGTGATTGTGGTGTGTGTTGAAGTGGTGGCAGGTGTTTGGCTAGCAGTTGTTGAAACCACTAAAGTATCAGCAGTTGTTGATACAGCAGGTGTTACAACAGCTGTTTGGGTGGTAGATTGAAGTGTGAGATTTTTGATAGGTTTAGGAGTTTGCTTTGTGGGTCTGGATGATTTGTGTTTGGGTTCCCTCACTTTTCTAGGTGGATTCTTTCTTTTTGGCTCCGGATTTTGGTCATCCTTAGGCTCAGAAGTACCCTGCTCATTTAGCTCCATAAATGCTCTTTTCTCATGTTCCCACCTGGCATTATCCTTAGCCTTTCTATCCCTTTTTACCTCTGCTAATGCATCAGCAATGGCATTAGTGGTAACATCAATCTTTTTGGACCCATCTGGCAAAGAGATGTCTTTGAGCATACTATCTTGTTGTGGCTCAATATAAAGACCATCTTCAACTCCCTTCTTCTTCCACTGCTTGATTTTCTCCCCCTTTTTGGCATTATCTGGTGGTGGGTTATCAATAAAGAGAACAGTGGGAGGAGCAGTGCAAGTGGTGTTCAGTATGTGGGCCTTTATAGCCTTGATGTCAGCTTGGGTATCTTTAAACCTTGACTCCATCATGTTTCTCAGCTTTTGAACATGTATCTCATGCTGCTGATCAGCCAATTGTCTTTGATGTTGGAGCAGTGGTTGAAATAAGTTCCATAACTCATTTGCAGCAGGTGCAGGTTGTGCAGGTGCTTGATCTGGAGCAGCAGTGGGTGGTACCTTTTGAACTTTCAACAACTGTTGCAGCATATCTTTAATTTCTGCAACAGAAGTATCCAGTTTATCAACTCTATCCGTCAATTCTCGGTACATTAAACCATCACCCAACTTAATGGGATCATCTGATTTCCCACTAACAGTGGTTGTAACAGTGGTTGATTCAGGGAGTGAACTCCAAATATCATCCACTGATGCCCCTTTGTCTTGGAACTGTGGACTTCTTCCTTCAAAAAGAGAGACACTTTTTAGTGACCCAGTGAATACTGGATACACAGGTGTTCCCAGAGAAGGAATTGCCTCCAAGGAAGTCTTATGGATATAACCACTGTCCAAATGCAAACCAGTGGGTTCAGCACTTGTAGTGGCTACTTCACTTGGACTACCACCAAGAGTTACTTGTAACTCAAGGGGTGTAACCTCCTCAGGTTTTGTTGGTGGGTTAGCAATAATTGATACATCAGACCTCGTCACTTGTTGAGGTATGTTCTCATTGACAGGTGATTGAGAAGGACTGGTTTGTGCCTGGTTCAAATCAAGAGCATCCAACAATATTTTTGTATGTGGGGGAATTGTGGAGGTGAGGTTGGGTGTATAAAGAGAATTGGCCCCGGGCATTGGGTTGTGGATGATGGAAGCAAGTGATTCCAGAGCATCATATTGTGGTGTCCCTATATGTACAACCTGTTCTTTTTGAGAAGAAGCATGAGGAGTTTCGGGTATGGGTTGAGATATTTCTACCATCTGCTGTGAGGAAGTAGCAGCAGTGGTTTCTTGTGACTTTTGTGCTGTCACTGGCAGTTGCTCTGGTATCTCATCCTCCAGAGTTGCCTTTGACTTGGGTTTTGGGGGCTTTTGAGTTTTCTTTTGGCGTGGCTTTTTGGTGATTTTAGGTGTGGGTTTCACAGCAGTTGTTTTGCTGCTATGATCACCTGGAGCAGTGGGCTCAGCAGCAGATACCTGAGGAGCAGTGGTAGCTGCTAAATTCTGCTCAGACACCTCTGCTTGTGTTTTGCAAGGTGTTGACATTCTTGTGAAAGTTTCAGCAGTTAAGCTGTTTATTTGAAAAGAGTCACCTTGTGTTATTACATGAGCATCATCCTTACCAAATTTCTTTTGAAAGTAATAACTTAGAAACCTTGGAAAAAGTAAGAATGGCTTTTTATCAACATTTTAACCAAATCATTAAAGATTTCCTGGGAGTAATTAAAATTTTCATTTTGTAAAATAGCATATCCTAGGTTTTGAATCTTTAATGGTATCTCATTGAAAGCAGTTGTTTTGTTAGAAATACACATTAAAAGGGTATGGAACAAAAATCTTGTTGCAGGTGGAAAACTACCTTTTTGTAAGGTATCCTTTTTCATTGAATCTATATACCCCCTTTCAAGGAAATCAGTTTTTAACTCGTTTTTGGGAAAAAAAGTTTTACCTTGCTGATCATTGAGTTCAAAGACTTCCGAGATGGATTGTGGTGTGATTTTGACTGCTTTACCCATTAGAGAAGAGTTAATGGCTATGACGTTTTCGCCTTGTTTTTCAAGAGTAACATTTTTCCAAAACTCTCTCTGGGTTTTCAGGTAAATTGGAGCATCTGCTATCAACAAATTTTTGTACTTTGAAGATCACATAGTGTCAATGATGGAATCGAAGGTATCGATGGCGCCAGGTGTCACGACCCCCGACCCCACCCTGGACGGAATCGGGAGCCGCGAACCAGTTCAGTGGTACCGGTGGTTATTTAGAAAAGTAGTGCAGCGGAAATTTCATCAGGACCGTGAGTTAGGAAAAAATATCAGAGTTTAGAAAACACCGGATTTTATTTATTAAATAGATGGGATAAAACCATGTTTTGAAAGGTAGCTTTAATATGGGATAAACCCGAATACATAAAACAACTTTTCTTAATTTAATTTAATTGATAAATTAAGCCACTTCTGTAAGCCTTTTGGTGCTGTATCCAACTCTTATTCCGATCTACTGTAATTACCTGAAACGCGCTTTAAAAACATTTGGTCAGCAGGAAATACTGGTGAGTTCATTCAGTTTGTACAAAAATGACACATTGTTATAGATTACAGCATAAGAGCGATTACAATGGCTACTATCTTATTGTTATCTGGCGCCGTGTCACACCCTGGTGGCGATGGTCATACCACTATTGGGTCCTTTCACCCAAGTAGTGATGATTATCACAGTTAGGTTTGTTTACCTAACCGTGAGAAATTAGTAATGTGCATAATACCCCACTTGCCAGTGATTTAAGATAACCAAGACTTAATCCCTGTAATTATAACTTTGAAAATAATTTGAGATTTAGTAAAACAGTTGATAAAAAGAGAATGACTCACCTTGTTAGCATATAGTCTTGATTAAACAAGCATCTACTTTACAGTTCTGAATCTTCTGATGATTAAGCATCTTGTTTGATTGTAAGTGTATAGTTTGGAGTTTTCTGATAGTTAAACATATGGTTTAACAGAGTGGAATACGTTTTAGTGTAAAACCATATCAAACCTAACGATGGACACGAGATCAGGACCTTAACGAAATTCACAAAGTATAGTCTTTGTATAGATAGTGCTTTGGCATCCGTTTCAGAATCTTAACGAAATTCACAAAGTATAGTCTTTGTTTAGACAACGCTTTGGCATCCGTTTCAGAATCTTAACGAAATTCACAAAGTATAGTCTTTGGCATTCGTTAGTTGGTTCCCGAATCGATCGGACAGAATATCGCATCGGTGGTTATTGGTTAGAACACCAACGTATAGAGAGAGAAGAATATAAGAAATGAGCAAAGAAAAATGAATCCTAAGCTTCCTATTTATAGGTAGGAAATATGAAATTTCTAGTTAATTTCATATAGCTTTTATAAGAAGTTACCTATACATTTTCTAGGAAGCTTCCTACCCATATATATATATATATCTTCTTATACCTTCCTTACACCTTCCTTTGATATTATCTATCTCATATATATTTATTTTCATGTATATCTATTTAGGTGTTTAATTTACTTACTTAATTAATCTTACTTAGCTTAATTAATCTCGCTTAGCTTAATTAATCTCGCTTAGCTTAATTAATCTTCCTTAACTGATTAATTAATCATACTTAACTTAATTAATCATACTTAACAGATTAATTAATCTTACTTAGCTGATTAAGTTTAACTTATCTATTAAGGTTTCTTAACCGCTAAGTTATCTTAACTACTAAGTTTACTTAACCACTAAGTTTTCCTTAACTATTAAGTTTACTTAATCGCTAAGTATTCTAGCTTAGTAGTTCCCTGGTTACAAGTTCTAATTTCTAGCTACAATGGAACTCGTATTAGTGTATTACTCAATTCAACTTTAACGATAATCACGAGATCAAAACTCACAACGAATGACAAAGTATAGCCGTATACAGGCAGCACTTAAACATCCGTTGGATCAGTTTCAATCAATCGGATATAGTACCGTGTCCGTGATTAGAGTTATTACCCTGATAACGAGCAGAGTTTCGGGTTTTAGAGTATAATACCCGAGCTATTACTTTGCTATAATAGAAGCTAAAAGAAGAAAAGAATTGAGCGACTTTCAACTGAACTCGAACTCCATATTTATAGGGCTGGAAATGGGGCGTGTCGCGGCCTGCGTAAACTCGAAGGAATATCTACGCGGCCCGCGAGGAAGTCTAGGTCGGCTGAGTCATCAGAGGTTTCGACACGTGTCGTGTCATGCCACGTGGCCTTGATCGTTATCCGGTAGTTTGCATTGCTGTCGCGGCCCGCGTAAGCTTGGCTTAACTCTTACGCGGCCCGGGAGCGAACCAGAAATCTTGTTTTTATTGATTTCTCCAAGCACGAAGGTATTTCGGGTCCGTATCTCACACTCGGGGTGTATTTAGGAGCGTTTAGGGTTACCTTAAGGGTCCTAGGAGAGTCGTTACACCAGGTTTTGTAAGGAGACCCAGATAATTGTGAGGAGCTTTGTAGGGTATTTCGATGGGTGTGGTAGCCATTTGAGTGGCCTTTTTAGAAGATGATTTTGAAGTGGATTTCGCAGATGACTTTGATTTTGTCATTTTAGGGAAGAAGATCGATGAAGAATTTGAGAGAAAGAGATGGAAACTGCTTTGAGAAAGGAATTTTCGTGAATTCGATTCGACAGTAAAACCCTGTTTGGGGGTTTTGAGAAGGGTTTTATAAAGGAAAAAGTGAATGCTGATGTGGCAGCGGTTACAAAATATCTGACCGCTATGTACTGTCCACGTGCCAACCCCTGATGAAATGAAGGACAAGTGTTTTTATGAAAACCACTGATGAAACAAGATCAGTGGTTGTAACGGTAACAATGAAAGCAGTGGGTGATTTTTACTATCAGTGGATAAAAACACTGATTTTGAACAACAGTGCTTATCAAGGAAATGAGAGAACAGGGGTTGACTTTCAGCAGTGGACAGACTTTTGAACAAAACAGTGGTTATGGCAGACTTTTAAGGATTTAATGAAAAATTCATTTTTAGCTATTTTTAAGGATGGATTTTTGATTTCCTGAAAACATTTTAATGCTTTTATTCATAGAAAAACATGATTTTGCCTGTTATTCCATGTTTAGCATGCCAATCCTAGAGATCAAACTTTCAAAGGTGGATGTGTCTAAAGCTTTGGTTAGCACATATGCCAACTGATCTTTAGTTGGAACATGGTGCAGAGAAATCAAACCTTTTTCATAGGAATCCCTCACAAAGTGATGTCTGATATCAATGTGCTTGGTGGTTGAATGGGAGACTGGATTTGTGGTGATATTTTCTGCTGCCTGACTGTCCAACATGAGAGGTGTCTTTAGGGCGGTGATACCAAAATCCAGCAACTGATTTTGAAGGCAAAGCAGTTGGGCTGTACAGCTTGCAGCAACTATATACTCTGCCTCAGCAGTAGATGTGGAAACAGCTGCTTGCTTTTTGCTTTGCCAAGACACTAAGCAACTGCCTAGGAATTGGCACCCTCCTGAAGTGGACTTCCTTGTCTTGTCACATCCAGCAAAGTCACTATCTAAGAAACCTGAAAGCTCAATTTTACCATCAGCTGGATACCAGATACCAAGTGTGGGAGCACCTTTTAGGTATCTGAATATCCTTTTTACAGCAATAAGGTTTGACTTTCTAGGGGCTGATTGGGATCTTGCACAAACACATGTTGCAAACATGATGTCTGGGCTAGATGCAGTTAGGTACAATAAAGACCCAATCATGCTTCTATATAAAGTTTGATCAACCAAATCATCCTTCTCGTCGGACATGACTATTTTATTGGTTGCAATGGGTGTGCTGCATGGCTTACAATCATCCATCTCAAATTTCTTCAAAAGTTCTTTGGCATATTTGCCTTGATGGATAAAAGTACCATTTTGCAGTTGCCTTACTTGGAGACCAAGAAAGCACTGGAGTTCACCCATTGCACTCATTTCAAACTCAGCTGTCATGAGTTTCCTAAACTCTTCACACATTTTGTTGCATGTGCTTCCAAAAATGATGACATCCACATAAATCTGGACAATCATCAAATCCTTTCCTCTCCATTTTAGAAACAATGTTTTATCTATCTTACCTCTTGTGAAACCAATGGAAAGTAGAAAGGTGGAAAGAGTTTCATAACAGGCCCTTGGTGCTTGTTTTAAGCCATACAAAGCTTTATTTAGCTTGTAGACATGATTTGGATTAAATGGATCCTCAAAGCCTGGAGGTTGACAAACATATACCTCTTCTTGTACCTTACCATAGAGGAATGCACATTTGATATCCATTTGATACACCTTGATGTTGTGGTTGACAGCAAAGGCCAGGAATAATCTGATAGCTTCAAGTCTTGCTACAGGGGCAAATGTTTCATCATAGTCAATGCCCTATTCCTGTCTGAACCCTTGAACCACAAGCCTGGGTTTATTCTTGACAACAATACCCCTTTCATCAGTTTTATTTTTGAAGACCCATTTTGTGCCAATGGGACTTACACCCTCTGGCAATGGTACAAGCTCCCAAACTTGTTGTCTTCTAAACTGTTGGAGCTCCTCTTGCATGGCTTCTACCCAGCTGTTGTCTTTTAGTGCCTCTTGGTACTTGACTGGCTGATGGAGAGATAGGAAACCAACAAAAAGACAAATGTTTTGGGATTGACTTCTTGTGAGCACCCCTTCATTGATGTTGCCAATGATTTGGTCAGGTGGATGAGATTTCAAGAAGATAAGATCTCGTTGGTATGGAACAATGGCATTAAGTGGGGAGGGCTGCAGATGTGAATCATCTGAGCTAACCACTGTTGGTGACTTTGATGATCCAGCAGTGGCTTCAAAAGGTGGTGGAATAGGAGGTAATGGTGTGGACACATGCTGACTTTGATCCACTGTTTGAGAACTTTTATCAACAGTGTTTGATGATGTGGAAGCAGGGGTTAATGGGCTACTTTGATCAACAACTGTTGAGGTAGCAGTGGTTGAACTTTGACAGCTGTTTTGAACATCTGCTGCTCTTCCACTAGATGCAGACTTTTGTTGTGGAATGATGATTTCATATCCATAGTCTGATGATGAATTTTCTGATGGACCTGCATTGTTAGACTTGACAGGAACACTTGCAAATGTGAATTTATCAAGATCAAATAAGTCTGCAGGATTTGCTGGGATTTTTATTGATGAAAGTTCATTGAACTTTACATTCAAAGTCTCTTCCACTGTCTTAGTCCTTGTGTTAAACACTTTGTAGGCCTTAGCAGTGGTTGAGTATCCCAGATGATAACCACAATCAATTTTGGCTGCAAACTTTGAGATAGAATCTTTTAAGTTTAAAATGACGCATGGGCAGCCAAAAACCTTGAAATATGAAATCAATGGCTTTATTTTATACAGCAGTTCATAGGCAGTCTTTTGATGCCTGGGGTTGATTAAAACTCTGTTTTGGACATAGCAAGCAGTGTTTACTGCCTCTGTCCAAAAAGTTAATGGCAAACCTGAATCAGCAAGCATGGTTCTGGCAGCCTCAATCAAGGTCCTGTTCTTTCTTTCAACAACCCCATTTTGTTCTGGTGTTCTTGGAATGCTGTATTGCCTCACAATTCCTTTTGACACACAAAAATCATCTAGCTCCTTGTTCCTGAACTCTGTGCCATTATCACTTCTGAAGATTTTTACTGGCAAGTCAAACTGCTTTTCAACATGTTTCACAAAGTCTTGCAGAATGTCTGCAGTCTCATCTTTTGAGTGTAAAAAGTAAGTCCATGTAAACCTAGAAAAGTCATCAACAATAACCAAACAATATCTCTTTTTCTTAACACTCATGACTTTAACTGGGCCAAACAAATCCATATGAAGCATTTGCAAACATTTGGTTGTTTTGGACTCATTAATTTATTTGTATGAGCTTTTATGTTGTTTTCCTTTTAGGCAGGAAACACAATGCTCAGGACATGTGAATAGTTTTTGAGGTAAACCTCTTACTAACCCCTGTTTTGAGATGGCAGTGATTGTCTTGAGATTTGTATGCCCCAATCTCCTATGCCATAATTCTGTCTCTTTGTTTGAGGCAGCTGAGAACAGACAGGCACCAGTCATGGGGCTCTCTTTTGACATATCAACTACATAAACATTGCCACTTCTTTTAGCAACAAGTTTGGTTTTTCCAGTTTTTATTATTGCTTCAATCTTTTCAACCATTTCTGGTCCAACAATCCTACAACAAGCCTTTGTGAAGAATGAGCCATAGCCCTTATCACTCATTTGTGAGACACTCAGGAGGTTGAATTTGAGATTGTCTATTAGATTGAGATTTTCAAATTTGACATTACCAGACTGTAATTTACCAGACCCCAGAACTTTCCCTTTACTATTATTACCAAAGGATATATCACCCCATCCATGGATTTTGTAATCTTTGAGTAGGGCTTTACATCCTGTCATGTGCCTGGAGCCTCCACTATCTACATACCAAAGGCTATCTAAGCATGCAGAAGCTCCCTGCACATGAAGTAAAAGAATTAGTTCATTAGGGTCTCCAAAGCCAATAAGGCTTTGGATGGGGTCTCAACAGTGTCTGGGATGAGTTCAGGTGGATGGATAGTGGTTAGCTCAGGGGTTTGATCATTTTTAGGAATATTTGTCTCTAACCACTGTTGGGGGTCTTGACCAATCACCTGCTGATAACCTAAAGGATACCTGTTCACTCTTGGTTTAGAAGACCTTTTGTAAGCCTCATAAACATGTGGGATCCTTTGGTATGGTGGTTGTCCCTTACCTCTTCTGAATTGATTGGCAGGGGGTGTATCAGTCACCTGAACATTTCTTTTGACAGATGTTTAGTTCAGCTGTTTTGTAACAGCTGTTTGGACTGGCACAAATAGTGGTTGGTTCTTGGTGAACTTGACAGATGATGTTGATGAACTTAAGGATGTTTTTGCAGTGTACTCATTCTTTTTTACATCAAAGTTTTTGATATACACACATTCTTGAGTTTTGTGGTTTGTTTTACCACAAATGGTGCAGCTCTCAGCAGGTATAATGACACTTTTTTGTTTAGATCATATGCTTTTAGATGAAAACAGTCTTTTGTTAGATGATTCTTCTTTTCACAAAAATCACAAAACAAGTTTTTGATCTTTTCTCTTTTCTTCCTTTTCTCAGACTCCTTAGCAACAGAGTTTTGAACTACTGTTGGGATGTCTTTGAGAGGAATGACCTTTGCTTTAGGAGCTTTTACACCATCAGTGGTTGTGAAGTCCATTGGTTTAAAATTCTCAAGAATGTCACACTCATCAGACCATGTGGGTTTAAATTGGTATTTCTCAATTTCCTTAAAAGTTGAGGATCCCACAGATCTTTCCAGAGTGATTTTGTTACCAAGTTTGTCAGTTATCTTAACTTCTTGGCCATTCTTGTTTGTTGGTGTTATTTCAACTGAACTAGCTTGTTTAGCAGCAGTGTTTTCAATTTCATCATATTTTCTAAAACCTATGCCAAATTTTACATTGCTTTCAAGCTGTTTTTCTAACATGACCTCATAACCTTTGCAAGATTCCACCCATCTTTCACAAGTGATTTGGGTGGATTCCAACTCCTTTTTGCAAACTTGATATTTTTCTACTATAGTTTGGAGTTGGTTCTTGGTTATGCTTTGCTCTTCTTTTAAACTGCATATTTCTTTGTCTTTTTCAGCCAATTTGTTTTAAGTTCTTTTAAAGACTTTTCAAATTTGACCTCATCATTCAACACTCTACCCCTAAGGTTTTCATTTACCTCTTTGATGTTAGCAAATGCTATAATGCATTTTTCTGAACACAGATTTTCAAGAACCTGAGATGATACCTTAGCTGCAGCCATCATGGCACAATCACATTGATGATCATTTTCTTCATCAGCTCTTTCTTCTTTCTCACATTCTTTCTTTTCTTCCTTTTCTTCTTCTTTGGACCAGGGGTCAAACAATGGTTCAATCAGGGTTTCTGAATTTTCTCCCAGCAGTAGTTCACCAGCAACAGCAGTAACCACTGCTTCAGCAACTTCATCCACTGTTTCATCACTTGTTTTCCCTTTTTCAGCATTCAGCTCTTCTGGTATTGACTCTAATGTCATAAGACAAAATTCATCATTAGAAGCATCATTAGTAGCATAGAGTGCAAAATTTTCATCACCTAGCTCATCAGGTAACCTGCTCTAGTCAACAAAGCCTTGGGTGAAAAAGCTTTGCTGATCTGGTTGAACCACTGCTGGTGGTGCAGCTTGTTGTGGTACAACTGATTGCACTTGAACCTGAGGTACAGGAGCCTGAACATACTGAATTTGAGGGACAGTGGTTTGAACATAATGCACAGGAACAGGGTTTGCATAGTGAGCAGTGTTTACATGGGCAGCAGGGGTATAATGGGAATAGTGCACAATGCTTTGGTTTTGTGGTCTAGGGTTTGAGCTGGGATGAGTAACAATTGGACTAGCAGTTTGACTCCTACACTCCCTAGCAAAGTGTCCTAACCTATTGCACTTATAGCACTTGATCTTAGATTTATCCAACCCCACTTTTAAATTCCCATGTAACCCTGGGAATTTTCTCCCTGTCCTTTTGTAAAATTTGCTTGTTCTTACACTAAGCAATGCCAATTGATGCAAAATGTCCATTTCTTCAAGGTCAGTTGGATCAAAGTGCTGTAAGTCATTGAGTTCAAAGCACAAGTTATCTGACATCTGATTTTCACCATTTGCAGTAAAAGCATAATTTGCAGAGTGAGAATTAGAGTTATTAAAGTTTCCACCAGCAGTTATGTCAATAAAATGATCATAACTCTGATCATTACTACTGCTACCAGATTCTTCCTGGCCAAAAAGAGCTGTGCTGCCAAATGAATAATCATCAGCAACTTTACCAGACTCTTGCAACTTCTTTTTCTAGTTTAACTCCCTTTCATAGGTCAGCAGTCTACCACGAAGTTGGGTCATGGTCAGATCTTTAAACTCAGCAGAATTCCTAGTTACAAAAGCAATTGTATCCCATTTTTCAGGTAGTGATCTAAGAAACCTGCTATTTTGTGTTGAATTAGGAATTGTAACTTTAACAAGTCTTAGCTCACTAATGAGACAACTAAATCGCTCAAACTGTTGAGTCAATGATTCACCCTTAATGTGACAAAAGGTTTCATACTGTTGATTCAGAATTTCCCTATTATTTTCAGTAACTTCTTCAGTTCCCTCAAATTGTTCCTTAAGTGCATCCCATAATTCCTTGGCACTGTTACAGTGTAACAGCCCAGCATAAATTTCATTGGGTAATGTAGATGCAATGATGCTAAATGCTTTGGCATCGAGTTCGAACTTTTGAAAACCAGTTTCAATATAGTTTTCAGGTTTTTTAGGTTCGAACTTCTTTGTATCCTCAGCACTTGGCACCATGGGAACATGTGGTCCAAAAACAACATATCTCCAACATCCAGTATTCTGTTGAGCAAGGATGTGGCTCATCCTTCTCTCCTGGATGTTGTATTCATTTCGATTAAGCATGGGTGGTTTGAAAAGTGAGTCGATGTTATTCTTATCATCTTGTGATTGTGACGTCATCTTGGTTGTTTTACAGGCACTGATTAATCAACTTTGATGGTGATTAATCCTTACTCTGTTTTTCAACAAAACGAACAACTATCAGTATCAACGATTGTGAGCTGAACTATTTATGTCAAAATGATTGTTAAATCAAATTTGACTGTCCGAGCTCTGATACCAATTGTTAGGATCTGAGTTTGGATTGATTGTGATTTATGTTTGAATTAAGATGAAAGATGAACAAGTAGTGCAGCGGAATATAAATGGAAACAAACTTTGCACACAATCAAACAGGAGAATTGCTTTCAACATACAAGTTTAACATGGAACCGAATGCTTGAATTTATTACAAGATTCAATTACAATATGCAAGTATGTAACAAACTCCCCCTCAGCCTGAGCTCACAGTGATTGTTCGTACAGGAATGAAAGTGATGAAGAAAGCTAATAGAACAGTACAGGGTACTGTTCTATTTATAGGCACGGACAAACCACTGTGGCATCTTTGCTGACGTCACCATGAAAGTGACATCTAACCTTCTAACAAACTCTAAACAACTGATCTACACAAACACTACTATGCTAACCACTGATTACAATGCATTACATAAAACAAACTAAACTACTGCTTTTGCCTTCCACTGTTGTGGCTCCAGCAGTATTTGATATGTTCAGCAGTTCAGCAGTGCTTGACCCATAGCAGTAGATTGATCAGCAGAGCTTTAGTCTTCATCAGTCTTTGACTTGATCAGCAGTTGTAGGTCAGCAGTTGTAAGGATCAGTGGATTGGAGGTCATCAGATGTTGAAACCACTTTCAAGGGGAGAGAGTTGTATACATAACATCTGCTTATTTTGGATCCACTGCTCTGATCCAGTTTTGGCTTTAATTATCTGTTCCTCTGATAGGGTTCAATCCCAACATTATAAAACAAAGAGTAGTCACATTTGCTTTGACAAAAACCTAAACCAAATAACACACTGACTAATTTCTCATTCCACATTCTGGGAGCCTACTTAAGACCGTACAATGACTTTTTTAACTTACATACTCTATGTTCATCTTTGGGATAATAACCATCAGGTAACGACATGTAAACATCTTCATGCAAATTTCCATACAAAAAAGCATTGTTCACATCTAATTGGTACAAATTCCAATTATTTGCTACAGCAATAGCAATTATGCATCTAACAGTAACAAGTTTAACAACAGGAGAAAAATTTTCATCAAAGTCAATACCAACTTTTTGACTATAACCTTTAGCTACTAGTCTAGCTTTGAACCGTTCAATTTCTCCTGTTGACTTATACTTTATTTTATATATCCATTTACACCCAACAACACTTCTACCCGGAGGTAATTCAACAAGATCCCAAGTATCATTGCGATGAAGAGCTTCAATTTCTTCATTCATCGCTGATACCCAATTGGGATCCTTAGAAGCCTCATAAAAGTTTTTTTGGCTCATAGCTTTTATCTAACACAGATGTAAAACATTTATGATCTGATGATAAGTTGGAGTAGTTTACCACCCTTTCTAATCCATACTTGACTTTACCCTCGACTATAAAATCACTAAGATTCCTAGGTAAGGTGGATCTCCTAGTTGACCTTCTGAGTTGGCTTTGGTTACCTATTTCCTCACTTATATTTCCCTCATAAATGGTTTGTTCTTTAGACATAGATATCACAGACTCATCCCTATTAGTGACATGTTCCCTCACATTGGACTGCTCACTAGAAGCCTTGTCAACAGCCTCAGTATCCTTATCATCTAAATCGGAAGACACCTATGTCCCTATTTCTTTTAGTTCATTTCCTTCATCATTGGGGTTTTTAAGTTGTTGGGTTTCTGTGTTTTCATATGTATAAAAAAAATCAGATTATTTACTTCACTAAAAACATTATCATTAGCTTGTGGTAAAAGATTTTTATCCTTAAAAGGAACCACAGTTTCAAAGAATTTAACATCTCTAGAAAAAAAAATACAGTTTTGTCATCTAAACTGTACACTTTATAACCCTTTTTCTCATTGGAATATCCAATAAACACACATTTCTCAACACGACTGCTGAGTTTATCAGATTTATTTAACACAGTACAAAAACACAAACACCCAAACAACTTCAAGTGATTTAAGAAAGGTTCAAACTCGTACACCAACTCATAGGGAGTTCTACCACCTAGCACCGAAGAAGGAGTCCTATTAATTAGATAAGCAGTAGTTAATACACATTCTGACCAGAATCTAACAGGTAAGCAACTTTGAAATAACAATTCCCTAGCAACATTCAGCAAGTGTCTATGCTTTCTTTCCACTATCCCATTCTGTTGGGGTGTGTATGTACAAGTAGTTTGATGAATAATCCCTTTTTTGTTTACAAAAACTGTTCATTTAGTTGTTAATAAACTCAGTTCCATTATCACTTCGAAAACATTTTATGTTTCTTTTAAACTGAATTTTGACTATATTAACAAAATCAACTACATTTTCAAAAACCTCATGTTTAGTTTTCATTAAACACACCCACACTGCCCTTGGGTAATCATCTACAATAGTTAAGAAAAACTTATGTCCTTCCCTACTAGCAATCATATAGGGACCCCATACATCTAAGTGTACAAGATCACCTAAGTTACTAGATGTATGATTACTCAACGGAAATGGTTCCCTATGTTGTTTGGCACGTTGACAAACTTCACAAGGAAGAGTAGGGTCAAAAGTTTCTAAGTTCAATTTATCTTTTAAAACTTTAATAGCATGATCAGAGGGATGCCCCATCCTAGCATGCCAAAGACTAGTGTAACTACTAGAACTACAACACACCTTATCAGACATGTAAGAACTGCCACAAAAATACAAACCATCCAATTGATTACCAGCCACCAGGACTCTCTTGGTTGACAAGTCCTGAACATAACATTTGCTTTCATAAAAAACAACCAACATTTTGTTATCTCTGGCCAACTTGTGAACAGAAATGAGGTTTATGTTGTACTCAGGAACAACAAAGACATCCTTTAAAATCACATTATTAACCAATCTTACAGAACCAATCTTGGTTACCAACGCATTTGTACCATTAGGATGTTTAACTGTTATTTTAAATTCTTCATATTTGACCATATGTTGATTCGCACCTGAATCAACAATCCAACCAACATTCTGTTCACAAGTGGACTCACTACTAAAACAAAAAACAGGTTTAGAAAACAAACTAGCATAAAATGGACTACCTGAAACATTACAACTCTGAGGAGACCCACTGGACTTATCTCCTAACAAACTAAGAAGCCTTGCAATTTGATCACTAGTCAACGAATTACCAGACTTATCAGAAGATTCAACAGAACTACTATTACTTGCAACTACCTTCTTGCCTTGACTGTTTCTTGGTGGTTTCATCCAAGATGGATACCCAATGATTTCAAAACATTTATCCACGGAATGACCTACTTTATTACAGTGAGAACATTTTAAATTTTGATTCGAAACTTTATTGTTTTTCCTAAACTCAATAGGTTGATTAACTTTAGACACAAAAGCTATGGTCTGTCCTTTTTTACCACCACTGCTGGAATTTCTATGGGATTCTTCCCTAGAAACAACAGCAAATGCTTCCTTAACTGTAGGTAAAGTTTCTTTTATTAACAAATTTGTTCTAACACTTTGATATACCCCATCAAGACCCATTAAAAACTGCATTAGCTTTATCATATGATTAAAACTATTGAATTCTTTTGCAGCATCGCAAGTACAAGCAGGCAGTTGCAAGATTTGATCTAAATGCCTCCACATAACATTCAATTTATGATAATAGTCTGAGAAAATTAAACCATTTTGAGAAAAACTATTCATTTTCTGATAAAGATCAAACACAACTGACCCATCTATTTTATTGTAAGTCTTTTTTAAATCTGTCCACACATCACTAGCAACTTTAGAAAAAACTTGACCCATGTACAACTCCTCACTAATTGAATTCAAGATCCAAGTTAATACAATAGAGTTACATCTATCCCATTGCCTAGCAAGAACCTCATTGTTTTCAGATTTAACACAACTTTTATCAATAAATCCCCATTTATTTTTTAGTTGTAAAGCAAGTTGCATAGCATTAGACCAAACCATGTAATTCTCAGATCCTTTCAGTTTAATGGAAACAATAGTTAAATTACTTGAGTCAGATGGATGCAAGTACAAAGGGTCACTTGCATCGAGTTTACTAACAAGGGTCTCAGATGGTGGATCACTAGGACCACCACTTGAGATAACCGGACCATCAACCATTGTAAAACAAAATCAAGTAGTAATCAAGAACCAACAACAAGAAAATAGCAACAACAACACTAAGAATTACAACAAACCAGAACCTGACAGGCGAAACCTTGAGAGGGACCAGATCAGAGGTTCATCACTCAAGGTGCCTCTGCAAGCCTTATCAAGGGAGCCGACTAGACCTAGACTCAATCTAAACCAGCAACAACAAGTAACACAAGAAAAGGGAACAAATAACAACCTACACAGAAATCAAATAACAACAAGTACCAAACAGAATAAGACTCAGATAATAACTAACCGGCAAATAATCACATAAAATGTAACAGGATGTACCCCACCTGTGTCCCAATCAATCTAATTGATCCACACTACCCTGGCAACAATAATGCCTAAATGCAGGGAAACAGAAAAAACGAAAAAATATAACAAGGAAAGATCTCACCAAGCAGATGAACCCAAGTCAGGGTTCCTCCAAATCTGATTAAGATTTTACAATCTTCGAGGATTGAACCCTAATCAGAGCGGCAGCTTCCAATATTTCTTCCAAGGCAATCCACAGCTCCGATGTCGGCAAACAGTGAAGTTCACCAAGACTCGGACAACAACACAAACCCTAGATTTAGGGTTTCTGTAACTTTAATAGCACAAACTCCAAGGCAATGAAATCTTCAAGATCTGGAATCGGCAGTAAGACAACTACCCAGATCCACCCCGAATACGCAGTGGAACACCGATCGGAACTCAACCAAACACCGGCTAAATCCCAAGAGCAATCAATGCTCTGATACCATGTCAAGATTGGTATAAAAAACGAAGTAATCGACACAAGAAACCCAACCCAGTGTTGTTTATTGCCCTGAATGTTTTAGAGATTACACTGTATGAAAGAACAGACGCCACGATCTTAACAAAGCTCTCAACTCTCAAACTAACAGGATTATCAACAAGATAATCACTCACAAGAACACTGAATCTCGATCTAAACCATTGATTCAAGATGAATCAGCGTTTAATCAAATGAAACCCTAGGTATCTAGAGAGAGAAACAAGAGAGAGTGTTGTGAAAATATCTGCTCGAATAATGCTGCTGAAAGACGACCTTGACCCCCTTTTACTTAGATGTGCGAAACCTGATGCCAGCCCAACTGTCGACAATAGAGCCCAGCCCAACTGACGATAGGAGAGCCCAACTGATCCAGGAGCAGCTCAATACATCCAGCAGCAGCCCAATATACATGAAAAAACACAAACACTTTCATTAATAAAAACAACTAAAAGAATATTAAACTGACAAATAAAGGATATATTTTAACACATTGACACACACACTACTTGTTAATAGTTCAATAAATTGCACAACAACTATTTTTCAAACATGATTAACAATATCTAATAAGCAATCAACTTTGATAGCATACGTGAAGTATGCTATAGAAGTTGGTGCGACTATAAACTCTGGGCTTAGAGTCAAGGGGAGGGGATCAACTGCAATCACTGAAATGGCTTTCATTAACTATGGAAGTTATAAGATTTTCGTTAACTATGGAAGTTGCAAGATTTTCGTAAAACTTATTATTGAAGTATGTTAATGAAAAAAAAAAGAACATATAGTTTTCATAAGCTTGAGCACATAATTG
>JARYGA010035204.1:0-20161 GCA_030545235.1 Helianthus tuberosus | reverse complement strand
TTGACTCAAAAGTGTTTTATTTTTGTAATTCTTTGATGGATTGGATTACAACTTGCACGACAACTGGTTAGTTGTTGAATTGTTAGTAGTGAATACATGTTTGTCATGGTTTCGGCCTTTCATGTTTTCGATTATAACATCCACGCCAACTATTTGTGTTTATGCATGAAAGAAAAAAAAATTATTAAGCATTTAGTGTGTGCTAGGTATACCAGTTCTTTAGCATTTCTTTATGGGGCCTTTGTTTTAATACCTGTAAGTTTCATTTCAGAGCTTAGAGAGACCTTTCAGCGATGTCTTCCGTATCTTTTTTCCTTTTATCTTCGAAAAATACTATATTTTTTCTTTTCATACAACTTTTTTGTAATTTTACTTTTTGTATATTTGCAGATACTTGATGAGGTTGCGAGTCTTAATGAACAGCATTTATATATGAGTCGAATTGAGAGTTTTGAGTTTCTACAAAGTATGTTACTTTATGATGTTATGGTCTTCATCTCAAGTTTAGCAAATCATGAATCTTATGTCATACAAAGATTCAATTGATGATCTCAAAATGAATGGTATATAGTTTTAACTTAATTTTATAGCCTTTAAATACGAGAATGCAGAAACTCAAAAGACGATCATGAGGCTGGAACAAGCTGCTGCTGCTGCTGCTGCTGCCTTTGTAAAAGGAGATATTAAATCACATGGAGCTTTTGCTATTTTACAAGGGAGGCATATGAAGTATTGTTTTATAAGAAGTAAGTTTAATCTAAATTATACTCTTGCATATGAAAAATATTGATGTTTCATTGTGTAATGCAGGGAATGGTACTCTTGAGCCTACATAAATAATATAAGTGATGGGAAGTTTTTGAAGACAAATCAAAGTGCAGAGAGCATATTATAGTTTCCAAGAAGCCCAACCAAATTAAGAAGTCCAATTTCTCTTTAACGTATACAAGTCAACTAAAAATGTTTCGCCGTAAATTTGGTTCTAAATCGAAAGGGGTCAAACTTTAACCCTTGATATGAATATGTCTTTTTATTACACGTGTCAGTTTTTCTTTTATATACGTTTTATGCTTTTTTTACGTTTCTTATGTATGAGTTAGATCACATATAAATACGTTATGATTGTAGAATATAAATTCAATTACCTTACATTTTGATCCAACAGCAATGTTATTATATCGGATATGTCAAAACACGCGTTTTCATATGGTGTACGCATTACATGACGCTTATACTTATCCGTTCAATGTTTGCACTGTACCCGCGCCGCAACGCGCGCGGGTCTAAGTACTAGTAACATCTTAAAAGGGAAAGTCGGTGGCTTTTGCCACCGACAATCTCTCGATTTTTGTCTTATATACACATTTATACTGCCATCAGTTGGCCCAGTTGCGGAAATCATGTGCTATTTGTTACTTTGATGGGCTTGCAGTCCAGACAACCAAAAATCCAAGTAAATAACTTTCAAATATCATGTTTGGGATTTTCTTATTATAAGAGTAAGTATAATCAAATAGTTTTTGATATGGTTAAATAATTCGCAAATCGCAATAACCCTTTTTCACACAATAATTTGAGTAAAATACATTTTGGCCCCTTGCTTTTAGTTTTTTTTAAATTGCTTTTTGAGTCCATTTTGACATTTCCTCTTTTCACCCATACTTTGAGTAAAGTACATTTTGTCCCCTTGCTTTTAGTTATGTTAAATTGCGTTTTGAGTATCTTTCCTTTCCAAGTTAAACTTCATTTTTTTACCCATACTTTGAGTAAAATACATTTTTGCCCTTTGCTTTTAGTTTTGTTAAATTGTGTTCTAAGTCCATTTCCTTTCCAAGTTAAACTTCAATTACATTCAATATTAGACCATTGAGGTTTAATCTCAAAATTTTATAATGTTTCAACTTTATCGTTGTACCATATATCTATACATTTTTAGCATATTGCTTTCTTTAATTATTTTCGTTATTCAGCCATACATTGAGTTGAACTGAATACGTCAAGACATACGCTTTCATATGGTTTGCGCATGACATAGCGCTTGGACTAATCTGTTTGCAATGTGCCCACGACGCATCGCCCGCGGGTTGTATTATGAATATTAATGTGTCGGTATAAATTCGAGTTAGTATACGTTTCGATGTAAACTTTTTTGGGGAACAAGTCAGGTCAAATATATTTTGTTTTTTGATTGTTTTATGTACGTTTCCAATTCTACGTTTCGACCCTACCACAACACTCTAAGGGTATAATTTTTTATTACACGTGTCATTTTTCCCTTGATACACATTTTATGCTTTTTTGTACGTTTCCTATGTATGAGTCGGGTCACATATAAATACGATATACTTAACATTTTTATCCAGCTACAATGCTATTGAGTTAAATTGAATACGTCAAAATGTGCGTGTTTTCACATGTTTAACGCATTACATAACGCTTCGACTAATCTATTCGATCTTTGCAATGTACTCGCGCTGCAACGCACGCGGGTTTCCCACCGGCTTTGCCTCCCTGGCCCCCATACTTTCACGATGTTGCAATTTTAGCCCCTTGACTTTGGTATCTTCAAAGTTTCATAAAATTGCAAATTTAGTCCCTAAACCTTCTACTTTGGATTTCCAAAACCACAACCTCATCTTTCAAACTTTGTCAGCACCAACCGTCTACTTTGGTTTTCCACCATCACCCCCTTAGCTCTTACACAGTTATGCCACCAACCCTCTTCTTTTACATTTCCACCAAGACCCCTTAGCTCTTACACATTTGCGCCACCACCCCTATACCTTTACACTTTGTCTTTTTTAGACTTTGCTTTTTTACCCCTTCCACTATTACTCCATTTTTACACCCGCCAAACTTAAAAAATTGCAATTGTAACCCCTAGACTACAACTCATACTTTTGCAAATGCCAATGCATTGTGTTTTTAGAAATGTCTTTGGCTTTGTGTCTTCCTTTGTGATTTACACTTTTTTTAATTGTCTTTTACGCACTGCGTCTTACGAATCGTATTTTGTCTTACTCTATGTTCCCACCCGTCGCGCGCCGCCGCAACGCGCGACGGGCAAAATCCTAGTATAACTCTTAAAAATGAAAGTCGGTGGTACACTTACCACATAAGTCCATCCATTTTAAAAACATTTAATTTTCACCCTTGTAATATTACTTTATATTTACTCCCTTCAACTTTTAAAACTACAATTTTAAACCCTAAACCATTGCTTAATTTTACGACTTTTAAAATTTGCGTTTTATTCTTATTCTATACAATCTTAAAGGACAAAGTCGGTGGGTTTCCCACCGGCTTTGCCTCCTTGCCCCCCCTATTTTCATCATATTGCAATTTTAGCCCCTTGACTTTGTAACCTTTGAAGTTTCATAAAATGACAAATTTAGTCCCTAAACCTTCTACTTTGAATTTTTAAAACCACAACCTCATCTTTCAAACTTTGTCAGCACCAACCCTCTATTTTGGTTTTCCACCATCACCCCCTTAGCTCTTACATAGTTACGTACCAACCCTCTTATTTTACATTCCCACCAACAACCCCTCATCTTTTACACATTTCCGCCACCACCCCTATACTTTTACACTTTGTCTTTTATAGACTTTGCTTTTTTACCCCTTTCACTATTACTCCATTTTTACACCCGCCCAACTTTAAAAAATTGCAATTGTAACCCCTAGACTACAACTCCTACTTTTGCAAATGCCAATGCATTGTGTTTTACGAAATGTCTTAGGCATTTTGTTTTACACTTTGTGTCTACCTTTGTGTTTTACACTTGGGCCGCCATTCTTTATTCAAACAACAACATCAACCAATTGAATGAAACTAAATCAAATAATTATTGTTATAACCCTAGCATAAAATAATCTAGATCGTGGCCCATCCTGATTCGTTTATATTCAATATCCTAGCAAACAATCCTAATCATGCATAAATAATCATACTTTGCACTTAGCCGAAGGTCATCAATCAAGATTAACATCAATATATTCACACTAACCGAAAGGTGATTGTTGCAAACCATGAGAGAAACCAGTTTCGAGAGAGAAGAGGACTTCGAAGAGGATGGATGCCGCCGATCCAAGAGAGGGAAGGAGAGTTTGTTAGGGTTTTTAACTTGTTTCTCACACAATACGTAACATAATATCCTCCTCATATGTATACCTATAACACATGGGTTGGGAGTTTCGATCCGGGCCCGATCCAACGTCTGGGCCAAGATGGGAGGGGCCCATTTCGCTAAGAAGTGTGTGTATCGAGTAAGTTTGCGGCCCAACTAAGTTAGTACAAGTTTCTAAGCTAACTAGCCCACACATATACAGTTAACGGTTCCGATTAACCAACACACACATACAGACATTCAACGATTTCATGTATAAATAACCAATATACGCACATAAACATTTAGTGGCGCATGAGTGTAATCAAACAAGTCTCACATGGTCGCAATAAATAGGCAATTAAACGTAAAGACACACGCCAAAGGTTGTGGAATTTAAGTAGTGCTAACTGTAAATATTCAGGTTGTCACACATACTCCCAATCATCTCATTCAAAGATCAACTTTGGTTTCATCACATCTCAGATGACACTATACTGGACCAAATGAAAAGTTCAAAGATGGCCCATTTTTCCTAGAGTAGCTACAACAAATATAGAAAAATAACCAATGTAGTTATCACTTTAAAAAATATAGTTGGATACATCAAAACAACAATTGGAAGCCAGAGCCAGGATGCATCAATCATCATCAACATTTGATTCTCCATCAACTGCATTTTGATGTTCAATGTAATTCACATATTCTCCTAGTTGGGCTTCAGGACAATAAATCCACATGGATCTGCCTAACACATCCCCTGGATTCTGGGGGATATCAAAAGGTTCCACCTGAAAAAAAATAATTTTAGAACTAGGAGCGGCAATTCATAATATGACACGAAAAAATGCGTCAACTATAAGTATAACTCCAAAAATTCTTTGCCGGTTGTACTAGTATAACTATATGTAGGAAATAAGTCGAGAACAAACCTCAATCCAGATCAAGAAGCGACTTTCTAAACTTAGAAGTCTTTAGTCAGCCCTCCTAACAAATTCAATGCCTAATGCATAGAAAAGAAAAAATTTTGTGAGATTAATGTATAAATCTATTTCTATTATTCCAATCAAGTTTTTTACTACCTGGTGTAAAGGGATAAACAAATTCTCAGTGTGCACTTGTAAACCGGGAAATAGCATTGCGTGTGCAAAACCAGTCTCATACGTACTCGCTTTATGGACGGTATTACCAAACCCAAACACCCGTTTAACCTTCACACAACTCTTTTTACCCCTCTACCAGAAACACCAACCGAGGCCTAGTCCAAACTAGACTGGTATAATTCCATGACTACTGAGTATAATGCCCTTATTAAAAATAAGACATAGGAATTGGTTCCACGAACATCAGACATGCACGTCATTTGCAGTATGTGTTTGTTTTGCCAAAAATTCCGTTCAGATGGCACTTTGGAACAATATAAGGACATGTTGGTTTGTGATGGCAACACTCAGCAGGTAGGTATCGACTGTGGGGAGACTTTTAGTCTGGTCGTCAAACGGCAACTATTCGGGCAGTCTTAACACTTGCATTATCTCAGTCATGGTCTATTCATCAGTTAGATATTACTAATGATTTTCTTCACGGGAATCTCAGTGAAACGGCTATATGTATCAACCTATGGGGTTTCGTGGTCGACGGTATCCTAATCACGTATGCCGATTAAAGAAATCGTTGCATGTGTTAAAACAGGCACCAAGAGCATAGTACCAACGTTTCACTAATTTTGTTTTGACTATTGGTTTTCAGCAGAATAAGTGTGACAACTCATTGTTCATTTATCACCATGGCCATAACGTCGCTTATTTTCTCGTTTATGTCGACGACATTATTCTCACAACGTCTCATGACGCACTACGAGTTCCATCTCATGCAAAAGCTAGCCGCAAAGTTTGATATGAAAGATTTAGGCCCCTCAAGTCATTTTTTAGGAATTCACGTAACGCGATATCTCAATAATATGTTCTTATATCAATAATCCTATGTGAGTGATATCATTGAGCGAGCAGGTATGTCGTCATGCAAACCAGTCTCAACCCTGGTAGATACCAAGTCAAAGTTAACGCTACTGAGAGCCCTCTGTTTGATGCTCCAACACTTTATCATAGTCTCGCTGGAGCTCTTCAGTACCTAACTTTTACCAGACCAAACATTAGTTATGCTGTTCAGCAGGTTTGTATGCATATGCACTCACCGCGCATTGATCATTGGAAAACTCTGAAACATATTATTCGTTATCTTCAAGGCACCTCTTCATATGGATTGTCATTAGGTTCATTTACAGATTTATTGTTACAGGCTTATACTGATGCTGATTGGGCCGGGTGTCCTGACAGGAGACGTTCTACCTCTGGTTATTGTGTCTACTTGGGCACCAATCTTTTATCCTGGTCATCCAAACGTTAACCGGTTGTTTTGCGATCCAGTGCGGAGGCTGAATGCAGAGGGGTAGCCAATGTAGTTGCTGAACCATGTTGGCTTCGCAACTTGCTGTTGGAACTACACCGGCCTTTGCGCATAGTTAGTATTGTTTATTGTGACAACATCAGTGCGGTATATCTCTCAGGTAATCCGATTCAGCATCAACGAACGAAACACATTGAACTAGATATCCATTTTTCCGTGATCTAGTCCAACGGGGTGCAGTTCGAGTGCTTCACATTCCTTCTCGATGTCAGATTGCAGACATCTTCGCCAAAGGTCTCCCACAATTCAGAAGAAAATATTTTTTTAGCACAAACTATATGGTATTTAAGCATGAATGTATGTAACTTGTAAATGTATATTATTGGTGGAGGATTCGATGGTTACTTAAACCACGAAGGCAAAACTTAGTTGATGCAGATCTAGAGATGAATAATGGTGAGGTTGGCTTTGGGTTAGGTATGGCTTAAAGTGGCGGTCGGCGATGGCCAAACAATACGAACCAAAAAGTAACAGAGAGAATGAGAGGGTGATTTGAGGGGAGATAGTGCAAGCGGGGACAAGGCGCAAGTCTAGTTTTATGGACAAAAGCAACAGTGGTTGAAGGCGACGAATCATGAGTTACCGGCTTGATCTTCGAAGCCCTTTTCCCTGCTCAAATCAGTTAGAAGGATCACAAAGCTTGGAAGGACAAAGGTTGACTAACCAATCAAAGCAACTCCACAATATGTACCTTGGAAGGACAAAGGATCACCTTTTGTTTTTTATCTTTAATTTTAGGGTTATTGGATTTTAATAATCCTAAGTTTCACCCATTGTCTTGTAATAATCTCAACTTTAAAAATTCCAACGCTTTAACGCAAATGAACCAGCTCCAAACAATGCAACAAATGCAATCTTTACAACAAATGATGATGCAAAACCCGTTTAACACACAACTTCAATCTCAACAACCACAACCCATTGAAGACGACATTGAAATTGTTCCAGAGACGCAACCGCAATCATCGAAACGTCAAAAAAGAAAGCAAGTGGCGGTTGAAAAAGATCAACCTTCGAAAGCAAAGGCAAAACCGTGGACAAGGATCGAGGAGGAGGCCTTAGGGAAGGCGTGGATTAGCACATCCAAACACCCCATTGTCGGTATGTAAAATTATATATATTTTACACTAAAAATATATAAATTTTAATTATTTTAATATATACTTTTTTACATTATTAAATATAGGTACCAACCAAACAAACGATGGGTTTTGGAAGCGGCATTAGCAAAGTTCCTTGAAATCATGGAACAAGGCCATTATCGCGATGTCGACTCGATCGCTTCAAAGTGGTGAAAGATGCAACTGGTTGTGAACCAGTTTGCGTCGATATATAATAATTTATATACAAGTACTCGTCGTAGTGGGATGAGTGACGAAGATGTTTTCAAAGCGGCGATGGATAAATACGAAACTACGCAGGGGTCCATTTTACCACACGTACAGGATTGGGATGTTTTACGAACCAATAGCAAGTGGGCGCCGGTTCCAAATGAGATTACAATGACTAAACGACAAAAAACCTCGGAGACCGGTAGTTTTAGTGCGGAGGCTCGGGCGCACGATGTCAAATTAATATAAATGACGAGCCCGAATTTAACGAAAAAGAGTATGCGGTTCGAGAGGATGACGTCCCCCGGGCATGGACAAATAAAAAAAGGAAGCGGCTGCAAAAAAACAAGCTGCAACAGGGGGGGGTTCCAAAATGGACGAGTTTATGGCCCAGTTCAAAGCGTACACCAAGGTCACGGCCCAAAAGGAAAAAGCGAAGGAACGTGAGGTGGAAGAACGGGTTCGGTTGAAGCAAGAAATGAACGAACTAAAAGAATGGGAGATAATGACAACCGATATAGACAATTATCCCGATGAAAAGCGAGCGGTTTTAAAAAAATGCAAGAAAAGATAATGAAAAAGTGGGGTAGTTCTTAGGATTTTTATTTTTTAGGTTATGTTTTTTTTTAACTTATGTAATGTTTGGTTTTTAATACTATGTAATGTTTGGTTTTTAATATTAATGATTTTATTTTTATATCTTATTTAATAAATGTTAAAAAAGTAGATGAATTTAAAAAAATAAATAAATTAATTTGGTGAGGTAGGCTCATCCTCTATTTCATTGGTTTCATTCTTGGAGAAGCATCTTTCAAGAACTATAACGTGACGTTGAGGTGTACATCCTCTCCCATACCGAGTAGCCTAAGAGGTAAATAAACAGGCACTCACCTGCCTGCCTACTAACCTGCTTCATGTTCTTGAAGTTAAACCACATGTCTTGCTAGGTGACAGGTGGTTTTCACAAAACCATTTACACATCTCCACTTAAAATCCCAAACCACCCATCTACCCTTCATTTTACACATTATGGATGAACAAATGGTATCTGGTACAGGTACTGAATTCGATACCGACTTTTGACATTTTCGGTACCCGGTCCAGTACTGGTTCGGTACCGGTTTTTACCCTCAAATACCGGTACCGTACTGGTACCGAACCGTACCGTACCGGGTATATTCGGTACCGGTACCAGTATCTACTTTTGGGGATTTTCGGTACCAGTACTTTTGGTTCCGGTATCGGTTCGGTGCTGAGCTCATCCCTACTTGACAACGGTTAGCATTCCGACCAAATCAGACCAAATTCCGGTAAGGTCCTAACCCATTTGCATGTTTCATTCTTTATTATATCGGTTCAAAATGAGTTTGATAACGTGAACACAACTGTTCCGGTGAAGGTACGGCTAGGGTTCTAGGGAGTAGTGTCGGCAAGGAGAATCAGTTGATGATCCGGTGAGCAGCTTAAAGCCTGTACGGGAGTTCTTCAAGTGAATCGGCAGGCCGACTCTACATATATGGTAAGCCACGAACTACTTCTGGTTGCCACATATGTAAATTTCGGTTATATAATTAAGTTTGTCTAAATGTGTAGAAACAGTGACGAGGACCGTTAGATTTGGGGGCTGGTTAGGTGAATTTGATTTGTGTGTTTTAAGGATTTTTGTTTTGTTAATCTCAAATGCATCTTCATTGTTGCAAGAATGGATCCCTGATTTTTGGGCAATTGCAGTTCATGTTCTTGACCAAAAAGTTTGATTGTTAGATGAAACCATGTTTTACTTTTGTTAGGTTTCTTTATTCGTTCAATTTTAACTTGAAAGTTAAGTTAAAAAACCTAGATGTAATCATTTTAAAGAGCTAATTGCAACATTTAAAAGAGCTGATTTGCATTTTTTTTACCTTGCAGGTTACTGAAGGTAGATCCAAACTTCCAATTGCAACTATAGAATCTAATCAGGTTTCTCACTTCGCCTTCATATTTTTTTTGTTGATATTGAAGATGAAAATAATCTTCTATGTGCTTTGCTTAAGATAGTTTTCATATCTGGTGAAACTGGTTGTGGAAAGACAATTCATGTTTGGATCCTTATCTCTGTAAATAGATCACCAAGCTATGTAAATAACAATAAATATGTGACATGTTTTGTTTAAATTTGTTATTTTTTATCGTATACGTTTTTATGTCATTTGCTAATTTGGGTACAGTAAGATTATTTTTTGTTTTTGTTACAAACACTTGTAAATGGTGTTAATTCCACCCCAAAGCGCGTTGTAACACCTTTGAAAACCCCTACGAAGGTGGCTATTTTATTATCGAATACGTTATAATGTAATTTTCTAATTTGGGCAAAGTAATTTTATCTTTGGTTTTTGTTACAGGCATCTGTAAATGGGCCTAATACCACCCCTAACTGCACTACAATGCGTATGAAAACCCTTGCGAAGGTGGATTTTTTTTACCGAATATGTTATAATGTAATTTGCTAATTCATGCAAGGTAAGGTTATCTTTGGTTTTGTCATTCGATAATTCAAGAAAAGTAAGGTTATCTTTGGTTTTTGTTATAGGCATTCGTAAATGGGGTTAGTTCTACCCCTAAATGCGTTATAACACCTATGAAAACCCCGACGAAGGTGTCTTTCTTTTCCTATGCATTATAATGTCATTTGCTAATTTAGGAAAAGTAAGATTATCCTTGGGTTTTTTTACAGGCATCTGTAAATGGGTAGGTAATAAGCAACCTTCAACAACCCTTTCATTAGAAAAAAAGGTAAAGAAAGTTTTATTAAGTTTCAAACTTCTATTACAGTATAGCTCTCCAGAAATCTAATCATGATGCTTTTATATGTTCCTTGATGGATTGAAACGGGTTAAAATATGTTTACTAGGAATCAAACCTGCTTAATTTTTGCTATAGCAAACAAAATATTTGTAAAATGCAGGACTACGAGAAAGCAGAGAACCATAAAATGTCTGTGGGTCCCATTTTAGTTCGAACCTTTCAACTTCTTGCAACATAAAGTCAAGTGTCGGGTTTCGATCCATTTATCAGCTATGCTTAAATGGGTCGGTTTGAAATGACTTGAATGTGAAACAAAAGTTGGGAGAAGTGGTGGTGAAATTAAATTAAAATTTTCTTAAATTGAAAATGACACGTTGATGAAATCATTGTAGGATATGAAGATGTAAAGTGCAAAAAAAAAAAGATAAGAAGATTAATAAGCTTGAAAACACAATTAATGTGAAAGATGATTGGATGTTAAGTTTTTGCAAGGATAAACGAGAGGCGATAAAGCAGTTGTGCATATTGGCAGATTATCACAAGGACTGTTTCGATTATCTTCAACAACTACTGAAGACTAGCACCAGCACACGGAGGCAAACGGTGATGTAGTGGTTATCATCCAGTTGAAATATATTATCAATAACTCCAACATTTAGTGACACTGTGTGGTGAGGTTGTTAAACACGGGTCACCATTTTCATAAAATGAAATTGGCATTTTGATTAGGAGGTTTTGGATTGTTTGGAGTATGTTTTGGTATATAAGAAATTGGAATAGATGAGGATGTTTGAATATGTTATAACTTTTACATTTGTTTAAAAAAATGAGGAGGATGTTTGAATATGCATTTTGTGATATAAGATGGTCCAGTAACAAATCAAGCCAAACCTCATAGACTAGAGTGAAGTAACACAATTGTTCCATGTGAGTTTACACAATTGTGGGGTTTGTTCCAAATCGTTTGCCAGTTATAAATAAGAGTTGAGCGTATTCTCTCCTATTTACTTTCTAGTCCGATTTGTCTCTACCACCTACTATTTGCTTTATCTCGACGAGGGCTCCACAAGGTTTCTAAGGTAACTCGAACATACTCATACCCCACGGCTTAAGAACATTGTAGTTTAAATCTACATAGATACATAACGAAACTAACTAATACCGACCAAATTAATCCCGGCGCAACGCGCCTTTTTGATAGCTCTAGTTACATTAAAAATAGTGAACCCCTCACTGAAACACGCACACTATGTATGATATCTATCAAATTAGTGGTCATTGAATGCTTATATAATACACACGTTGTAAAAACTGGACCACTTGTGTAAGGTCGTCTGGTATGGGGATCGTCCCCGGTTTGTTCTGGTTCGGCGCCGGGCCAAACAACGCCCCGCCCCCTGGCTTCGTCCTCTTCTGGACGTTGGAGACGCTCCACATGAAGACAAAAAACATGCCTCCCCCTCTCTCACACACCTATAGATACAATATATACATATACATTTTAGGTCCATCCCCCCCCCCCCCCCCCCCCCCCCCAATTTCCATCCTCTTTGCCCCACCCTCACACCCATCCTACGTGGCGCCTACGTGGCGGATCATCCTCCAAAGAAGGACCATCAATGCGGCGTACCAACCGCAATATCAAAGAATTGCCTTATTCACCCATTAGCATTGGAAACCTTACAAACCGAATCACTAAGTTGTCAAGCTACTGGTCCAACTGGTTCGACTGACGAGTGCTATACGTGTTCAAAAACATGTTTAGGGCCATCCATTTACATTTACATAGTATTAATTTGCAAATTTTCTATGTATAATGATGTTATACTTCATGCTTCAGGTGTTTTTCAATTTTTTTTTTTTTTTTTTTTTTTTTTTTGCGTTTTTACTTCCAACCCAAAACTTTTCATCTTTGCAATTTAACCTTACAACGTTTTAACTTTCAACTTTGTTCCTCTGTACTTTTCATTTTTCCCAAACTTTCGTTTTGTGTTTCGTTATAAATTTTCCGAGTTATCACGACACAACGTGCGTGTGTGGTTCAACGTTTTTACGTCTATTTTCCAGTTTGGCAAGTCCATCACACGCGTGGGTCCTAGATCGACTTAGTTATTTTTTTCAATGTTTTACGTTTTGGTGTAATTTTTTCACATTAACACGTCACACCTTCAGCATTGGTAGTCGCTGGCGGTGATATAACATTGGTTCTATATGACACGGTTGTACGCCGCAAAGAGAGTAACTTAATACTTGTTTTACTAAACATGAATAAATATTTTGTTTGTTTTTCACACATAAATAAATTACAAATTTTCATTCTTAACAATAGATTATTATTTTTATTAGCATTTCCAAGAAAAAAAAAATAATATCACAGAAAAGATAATATTACTAGTCTCTTTCTCTCTTCCCCCATTGACCATGTTCCTCACCCCAACAAACACCTATCTCTTACGCCGCCGTCGATCACCGCCATTCTCCGCCGTAACCGTCATCCGGTGAGTTCAACCACACTCTATATTCTTACTCAATCCGATCGTACTTAATTTCAAGCTTCCAACTTAACTATCTTGTATTTATTATTAGGTCAATTCTCCTCTTAAACGAAACAGTAATAAAAGGGTTTTTATATGTTTAATTTTGGATGATTTCTATATGATCACATGGATGTTTTGTTGTATATAGGATTAATTCAGACAAAGTTTTGGATGATTTTTTAGGGCAGTTGTGTAGAATTTGTATATTAGAGGAAATAAACTAAATCTGGAAAAAATGCTCTAAATCTGACAAATGGTTTCATTGATTATCCTGTATGTAACCATTAGTATTAATACAAAGTTAAAAACCCTGAATTTATAAGAAAAAAAATAACAATGATCTGGAAAAAGGGGTTTGGTGTGTGTTAAATTATGTTCTAAAATTTAGAAATTAATGATCATACAATGATGTTCAGGGAGAGGAAGGTTTACCAGGGGACTTGAGGATCAAAATAATTTCAATCGCACCGGATAGACAGACGCAAAAAATATGGCTATAGATTCGAGTGATTTATCCGAGCCTGCTCCTTCTTGGTTTACTCCTAAAAGGTATAGTCTTTATGTTTCTTTTTTTTTCTAGGGTTAGGGTTTTGATCAACTGAGAAAAAATGCAGATAAGTAAAATGGGAATTCATATGTTTTTCGATCTTTGTTTAAGACGTGAAGTTGAATGTTGTAATTTGGTATTGGTTTGGGATAGTTAGTGTTTTTAGTTTTGTGATGTACTTTCGTTGGTTTCATTTACAAATCACAATATTTTGTTGCAGTGGCGGATAAATAAATTTTCATTATGGGGACAAAAATCGGATTTGATAAAACCGGGTCGGGTAAAAATAGCGGGTGTAATTAATTAAATAATAAATTCTTGGAAATATTACAAGTTTTGTCCTTTATCTTTATACCACTTTTCAGGCGGTGTCCTTTTTAACGAATGTTGACAGGCGGTGTCCTTTACTAGGTATTTTGTTGCAAGTTTAGTCCTTTACACCCAACCCAGTTAAAAAACCCTGTTAATTGTTGACAGGCGGTGTCCTTTACTAGGTATTTTGTTGCAAGTTTAGTCCTTTACCTAGGTATTTTGTTGCAAGTTTAGTTCTTTACACCCAACAATTAACAGGGTTTTTTAACTGGGTTGGGTGTAAAGGACTAAACTTGCAACAAAATACCTAGTAAAGGACACCGCCTGTCAACATTCGTTAAAAAGGATACCGCCTGAAAAGTGATATAGAGATTAAGGACAAAACTTGTAATTTTCCTAAATTCTTATAGTAAACAGTGACCCCCCCCCCCCCCCCTCCTCTCACACACACAACAAAAAAAAAACAAGTTGGACCCTCATTCGCTACTGTTTGGCTATCAGTTTATACAATATTTACAGTGAGATAAGATTTCTAGGTTCTTGACAGTTTTATCTATTTTTATAATAGTTTTATTTCATGCGGCTTATTGGTACTATGCACAGGTTGCTTGTAGTATTCTGTGTGATCAACATGGTGAATTACGTTGATCGAGGAGCAATTGCAAGTAATGGTGTAAACGGGAGTCCCAGAAGCTGTACAGAGAGCGGTGTGTGCTCAGATGGTAGTGGAATTCAGTAAGTTACTTTATACGGGTGTTGAAATATCATCAATTTATAACATCATTTCTAAGATGTTTCGTATATCTTTATTGTTTTGCAGGGGTGATTTTGACTTGAATAATTTTAGAGACGGTGTCATTTCCTCTGCTTTCATGGTTGGACTTCTTGTTGCATCTCCGATATTTGCATCCCTCGCCAAGAGGTAATTTGTCACCTCTATATTATTAGAAATGAAGCTTTGACTTTTTTTAATTATTTTCTTTTAACTTTGTGTATATGAGCAGCATCAATCCGTTTAGACTTATTGGAGTCGGATTGTCAGTATGGACTCTTGCTGCAGCTGGTTGTGGGCTTTCTGTTGACTTCTGGTCCATCACATTTTGCCGAATGTGAGTTAATAACTTAAAACACCTGAAATTATATCGTTTCCTTTCTAGCTATTGATACCGTTTGACTTTTGGTATCACTTAAAAACCGTCGCTTTTAGGTTAGTTGGTGTTGGTGAAGCTTCTTTCATAAGTCTTGCTGCTCCATTTATCGATGACAATGCTCCAGTTGCTCAGGTTCACTTCCTCATTGACTAATTTCCATACAAGCGTGTTTTGAAACAAAAATTACCGTGTTTGTTTGTACCGAGATATACTTATATCTATTTCATATGCAAAAATGGAAAGAAAACATAACATTTATGATAGAAATCGAAATTGAAAGCAAATAATCAGTGAATTAAATAATTACTGAAATTAGCCTGATTGGTAATATTCTACATGTGCATACCGACCGGAATTGCTGTTGGTTATGTTTATGGTGGAGGGTATGCACCTGATTGAAAAATGAAAACCCCATTATTTCCTCCAATATTTGGTAATGTCGAGAGACGAGACTTAGTAGGAAAGTGACGTGAATAGGTCAAACCACATTGAAAACCCCATTAATTCCTCCACCGATCCATCTGATACATTCGGGTCAACCCGTTTGTGCCTTCGACCCTCGTATCAATTTATTTCGGTTTCCTTTTATGTGAGTGCAGTAGATAAACTTATATTGATTTTGTTGTACAGAGAACAGCATGGCTGGGAATATTCTACATGTGCATACCAACTGGAATTGCTGTTGGTTATGTTTATGGTGGAGTGGTACGCAACTGATCTTTGTTTCTTTTTGTGCACGACAGCGACCCAAACAAGCGAATTTGACCAGGAAAAAGTCAAACTAATGGATGTTGTTCTTTGTATGTAGGTCGGTGGTAGTGTCGGTTGGCGCTATGCGTTTTTTGGTGAGGCAATTCTCATGCTGCCATTTGCTATTTTGGGCTTCGCAATGAAGCCGTTACAAATGAAAGGTATTTCTTTTGTATTTATGTTGTTTTATATACAACATTGTTTAACGAGTTTTATGTGTATTGTATATAGGTATGTCGCATGATAAAAAAGTTTACGGCTCCTTAGATGAAGAGGTCATTGAGCATAGTTCTAAAGAACATTCCAGGTGTTTCTCAAACGAATATTACATATAACTAGTGATATCTGGATTTGAGGAATAGACCAGTTAATAAAATAGTTTACCGGCATGTATTTTGTTGCAGCTATGGCTCATTTGCCTCCAATCAGTTATCTAGATTTTGGCAAGATATAAAGGCTCTTTTGCTTGTGAAGATATATGTCATAAATGTTCTAGGTACGTGTTACTTTTCTTAATCTCGTAAACTATACCAAGTGCTAATTGTCTAATTTTTCATGGTTTTTGCTAGGTTATATCGCGTATAATTTTGTCATTGGTGCATATTCGTACTGGGGACCAAAGGCTGGTTATAGCATATATCAAATGGTAAGCATGTTTGACCTTTGTGTTGACTGTTCTTTTTTTGTTACAAACAATGCACTTTATCTTGAAACCGAAAAATAAAAATAAGAAAGCTTGATCGATCTGAAATTATTCATTTTTATTTTTTTACAGAACAATGCTGATATATTATTTGGTGGGATCACCATTGTTGGTGGAATTGTGGGAACACTGGGAGGAAGTATTATTCTGGATCGTATGAATTCGACAATCCCCAATGCTTTTAAGGTAGATATTTCTTGTAAAATCTATGTTTTTTAACTGCTTGTCGTATTTCTTGAGTATTGAGCCATACATCTTTGTTTTTTACTTATTACAGCTATTTATTCTTTGCAGCTTCTTTCCACTGCAACATTTTTTGGAGCAATATTTTGCTTTAGCGCCTTCTGTTTCAGTAACTTGTACATTTACTTGGTTCTCTTTCTTATTGGGGAGATACTTGTTTTCGCCACTCAGGTAACCTTCTCTTCAATGATATAAATAAAAAAATGTGACATTTTTTACGGCTACAAATTGCATTTTTGATCCATCTACTTTAGAATTGGTTTAGATTCTGACAAAAAAGCATTGCGTACACCGCAGGGGCCTGTGAATTTTGTGTGTCTTCATACTGTTAAACCAAGTTTGAGACCGCTATCAATGGCTATGTCAACTGTTTCGATTCATGTCTTTGGTGATGTGCCATCATCTCCACTTGTTGGTCTTCTTCAGGTTTGCTTTCTTTCACATATTCTTTATTTTCCTCCATTTTGTGGACCCCGCATATGCAATATAAATCTTTGTTTTTAATAATAAGCCGAGAATCTGTAACGCAGGACAAAGTTGACAATTGGAGGATATCCGCTTTGATCCTAACTTCAGTATTTTTCTTGGCTGCTGCAATATGGTTTATAGGTATAATGTTCGCAGCTATACTGATCTTTTCATTGATTCTTTACAAGTTATCGATGACATTGTTGTTATCAAAAAGGGTATTTTAGACATTTCACTAGCAGTCTTCTCATGTATGCTTGCTACACTTTTCGATATGCAGGTATCTTTCTCGACAGTGTGGACAGATATGATGAAGGTAGTGAGCATGCGGGGTCCGTTATTGAGCAGCCGGATGTAATGCCTTTGCTTGAAAATAAGCCGGAAACTGTCTCACCATAAGTATGGCTAGGTTGATGACTCAACACGAAGTAAATGTACAGAGTTTTCCGCCACTCTTGTTTGTAACTTTAAGAGTTTTCACTCGTGTAGCCGGACGGTTTAGTACTCTCTGGATGTGTGCATATATCAGTGATTAAATATTTGGTTAACATATAGCGAAAACAATTGTATCGATCATGGTGGATTAGATATTACTTGAAACGTTCATGTAAACAAGTAATGACATGCTAAAAGTATTATCAACTATATGTATTCAGATTACTGGGCTCTGTGCTAGGGATATAAATCATCTGCAATAGCCTTTATATCTCAATGTAAGTTTGTTTGTTGGGGTTCCTCACAAGCGATGTCATGTTTAAGTTTGTTGGTGATTTTCATATTTTTATGTAACCAGTTTCACCAAACCTCGCACCCATGAGACTTCCACGATGCCTCTTCGCACCCTGTTGTGGCGTTGTTCGTGCACCACGCCCCTCAAAGGTGGTAGATCATAGCGTCCTGCAACACCTAGCCTTATAAAACTCTTCTTACACTAACTTCCTAAATTCGTACACCGGCTTGGTTTTGCTTAACTTGTATCGCAAAGTTAATATCGTGATACCCATGCATTTAAAGGGCTGAAATATTACTCTAAAAGGTGATACCCATAGACGATGTAACAAAACATGGCTACATCGCCAAAGGCGATACCCATACATGATGTAACAAAACATGGCTACATTGCCGGTGGACGTGTAGCTCAGTTGGTTAAAGGTAGAGTGTGCTTTTCACCCTTAAAAAAATAGAATGTATATAATCGTTTCAAACGAATAAAACGAGTTAAGAAGCTTTGATTGGTTTTTACCCGTTCGATTTAGCTTCACACCGGTTTCAAAGGAAAGATTTCAATTTTTTAGTTATATTAATCCTAGACAAACCGTGGTTCGGGACAAACTAAACTCTCCGAATATTTTACAAAAATCACACCACACACCTAATTTCTACAAAATATATTAGGTGATACAAAGTCATGTTCTTTGGTAACAACTTATCGTCCGTAAATCTCAGAAAGTTGGTTCATTTGTGCACTATTTGGACTTGTATTTTTTGATAGAGTCTTGTAAATCAAGAATTACACTAAAATGGGGAGGAATGTTGCTGAATTTTGTGTTATCAACGTATTTTAATGTAAATGGATTTACAAATTAAGAGTTAAGACCGAAGGGAATTCAAGTAAGTTATAATGTAAGTTTGGAGATGTTGAGTACGTGATTGTATATGCTAAACTTAACTATCGGATGTATTGAAATACGACTTAAATCGAAAAATTTACACCGACTCAGTAAAGGGTCAACGTAAATAGTTGGAAGTTCAACCAAGATGAACTTCGAATACTTAGAATATGATGTAACTTCAATAAAACCTTTATAATAGAAGTATAACTATCACAAATGGTAGTTATGTTGTTTGCAATTAGTTTTCTCGTCAAAGTGCAAATATTTCAGGAAAATATATTCTATTAACGAGATGTAACTTTTTTTTTTATATATAATTGCAACATCTCATGAAATTGTACATTAATTTGTTACCTGTTTAAATAATATTAATCTTAGTCAAGATACATACAAACAATCAGAATATACAACCTATCTTATAACTAACGTGTTTGTTTTCGTTTGTGGTGGTGAACTAATATCCATTTGGTCAACTCTTTAATTCTATTTGTCCGTACATTTCCACTTTGGCCTTACTCGAACACCTCTATTTCAGGAATACAATTCGCACGCTTTTTCATGCAACCCAACGGTTTCCAAATGCAGTCAACTTGCGAACATAATAGTAATTTATGTATAATTAGTCCCTACATTTCTACTTTGATCTCATATAGGTCCCTCTACATTTGAGAATTGCAGTACATCATTGAACTACGTAATGTTAGCATTCATTGGATTGGTGATGAACTAATGTTTATTAATATTTTTCTAGATTTTGAAGTTTTAAGCTACTTTTGGTCATCTTTTTATAAAAAAAAAAATTTTAAAGAAAGAAGAAAAATAGTTTGATTTATAATAGAATGCGTATAAGTATCAACCGTCAATGTCATGACCTTTGTAAGGTTTTCGGATATCGAATTTGATGTCTCAAAGTAGTTAGTGACCATGTAGAGTTTATTATCCGCCTTGAAACATCATTGTAACCGCGCTACAATTTGTGGGTTTGAACTACAATTATTTAATTTAATACCTTTAGAAAATTTATTACAACATCCAACCCGAAGAAATACCAATAAATAAATAAAAGACAAATAATACAAGTGTTATAAAGAATATATGAATATAGCATGCTTCACTTGATCTATGTGATCAAGGTACGTCCGCGACT
>JARYGA010035203.1:0-43587 GCA_030545235.1 Helianthus tuberosus | reverse complement strand
CTGGTCTTACCATCTTGGCCCGGTCTTATAATTGACCCGAAGGCTAGGTTTCACACTTAAGATTCTTAATTTAATTAACGCAGAACAATTTTTAAATTGAGGTGTTAATATGAGTCTGAATCTAATTATGGAACTACCATCTTGGCCCGGTCTTAAAATGACACGTGGCTAGGTCTTGTCCTTTTTAGATTTTGCCATTTTATTATAATGGTAGACTAGGTTAGAACCCGTGTATTACACGGGTTTAATAAATATAATTTAATATACTAAATAAAAAACAATATATTTTTATAAACCTCATTTATTACATCTGTTGAGTAAATATAATTTTATACATTAAATAATAAAAAATTATATCTTTAAGAACCTCGTGTATTGTGCGAGTTGAATAAATGTAATTTTATATACCAAACAATAAAAAAATTATATTTTAAAAAAAACTATATGTATTCACGGGTGGAAAAAATGTAATTTTATATGCTAAATAATAAAAAAGTTATATTTAAAAACAACTCCGTGTATTATACGGGTTGAATAAATTTATTTTTATATAGCAAATAATAAAAAAATGTTATATATTTAAAACCCCTGTGTATTACACGGGTTTATCTATTGTTAAAAAAAGATATTTCTAAATTAAAATTGATTTTTTTAAATTAGGTTAATACTATTTTAAATTTTTGGTTTGATTAATAAATTTTTTAATATAATTTCTCATAGTTAACAATAATAATATTAACAATAAATAATATGTATGTTTATCTACTGTTAAGTTAAAGAATGATTTTTAGTTTAGATAAGACTTTATGATTTGAAGTTTTAGTTTAGATAAGACTAGCCTAAGATCCCGCGACTTTCACGGGTGGCTTAACACAAACATATAATATATACTGGCTACCCCCATAAAACACGTCATAAATGATACATAGTTGCTAGTTAACTTCAATAACACAAATTTGTAGTCATTGTATACTCGATGTCTTGATTAATTTATTAGGCAACTAAACCCATCATCCCATCAGCTTGAGAACAACTCTAAGGCAATAGTCAAAACAAATAAATAAAAAATATGGGCAATTACCACAAGCTGAAATTTTACAATGGATGGTAAAAATTAGAGGCCTTAATCCACCTTTAGAAAAAAAAAAAAAAAAGAAGTTATGTACCCCCAATTTCTTTACTTGAAAAGAACCTACTATCATATGTAAAGAAAAGTGAGAATAAGAGTCACGCCTAACACATTTTAGCTTCAAAACTCTGTTATCCTATCCAAACATACAACTAAAAGTTACACACACACCTACATACAAAAAAAAAGTTAAAACTTTAATGATCAATCAAACATTTTGACTTCTGAAAGTCAAGCACTACCTGAGACACCACTTGATTAGTGATCACCACAACCACACCAAAATTATCTTGCTTAGTTAAAGAGTATATATGATGTAATAAGAATTTGTGAAGTACTCACCCGCCTAGAGTAGCTCAAATGATGTGGGCCCTCGTGTGGTATCTAGTCTTGCATACCAGTCTCATAAATTACATGTGCAAAACCATCAACAAACACCCATCTGCCACTCTCAACCCTGCGACAATTAGGAAATTGCATTGCTTTCTTGTATTAAAAGTTCATCCAATGTAATATGTGTATCATAGAGAGGTTAAATGACACATACCTCAGTAAGACAATTATGAAACATATTTAGAAACTTGAGGACAAATTTCACAGCAGGCTTTCGTCTCTTCTTTCAAAGCAAGATCTTCAATTAAAAAGGACATCACCTCTAACATCAGCAAGCTCATGATCCCACAGAAATTATGGGCCAGATAGTGTTTCAATTCCTGAAGCGGTTGATCCCAATGCACCAAAAGCGTGCATTGACCCATTTAATTGACCCAAATAGTAATTTTCCATCGAGTTCCCATTTGCAAATGTTTGGTCAAGATAGCTAATACACATGTGAAATGACGTTAGTTCTTAGTTCTGCTAGACATTTTATCAAACAGTTGATATGCAATCTATATAGATCAGTTTAAAAAGATCAAAAAAGAGAACCTCGCCTTTCTCTTTATAACGCTAATAATTGTGTCACCCTCATAAGATAAAACGCTAATAAATAAAACTTTGGATGTAACCAAAACTGGAAATTATTGCCAAAGCATAAAAAACAGCTAAAGTTATTGCAAAAATTAACAAACTTTGGCAGTTACCTTGTGTAAACGAAACCAACGCTTCAGCCCCTTTACCAGTGCCAAACGTTTCATATATATATGGATGAATAATGTATATACTTCAAAACGAACAGCTTCACACTCAGTTAATACAACTCTATCCTTTATGGTGTTACGCTTAGTTCATGTAAATGGTTTAGGTATGACCATTCTCATCACTTTTAGTCCATTAAAACTGCACATAAGCATCTACAAAATGAAAATAATAATTATAAAGTAAAAACTTGGTTGTGAACTTACCAAATTTAGGTAAGATCACATACCTTTTCCCCATTTTATTGTTTAAAACATGAAAATGATATTATCAGAGACAATAAACTGAAGCAATGACTTTGGTTCTTGATCAAAACTGCAGTTGTCCCAGCAAACAATACCAATGTAACATATCTTGGGTTCACGAATAATGGACACACATAAAATAGTATAAGCTATTTATGCAAAAGAGCCAAACGTTTGTGAGTGAGTTGTAATCAAGTTGTAAATGTGTCAAACGGTTCATAAACATGTTGACGGGTTGAGCTTAATAAACATATATTTTTATTTTAAACGTGTTGATGGTCAACTTGTTTGATTAAACGGGTTAAATACGTGAACCTGAACACTACCAGTATGTTAAACAAATGATTTAAATGCAATGAAACAGAGGATTTCGGTAAACGGCAGACCTTGAAATGTTCATTATCAGTTCTGAAGTTGTTCCATGAACATACTTCAGTCAAATAGGCAAACCCCTACATAAACATCAAAATAATTATTAAATTTAAAAACATCAAAATCATTATTAAATTTAAAAACATCAAAAATCACAAAACTTACAAAGTGTTTCTTGATAAAATTACCCAAAATTCCACTCTACACAAACAAATGGCCCAATCCTTAGATGCATATACATCCCAACTTTCTGAACCAACTTTACAAACTTTACCAAATCATATCTTCCTTCAAAATTATACTACAAAAAAAATATAATAATAATAAAAAAAGAATTCACCCAAAATTACCATTAGTTGAATTTCTTAATGAGTATTTAAGTATTTGATTTTATTGTTTAATACACAGCTACCTTTTTTCTCGTCGGAAATGGGGAGCAACCCCAAAATCATACACGTTAAACAAAAATTCTTTCAAATCACCGAAAAGATGAGGTGTACATACACGGTTTACCTTTTTTCTCGCTGTAAATGGGGAGATGACCGGAAAACAAACCATAGTCCTTAGAGCCATTAGTCACTTATAGAACACCGCCACTACTGCCGATCTGACCCTGTAAGGAACAACAACAACATAACATCAGCAATCAGACCACAAACCAAAGTTTTAGGGTATGTGTAAGTGAGAGGATGAAAATCAGTCGTCAGGTCACATATGATTGTAAAAGGTAAAGTGGATTACCGCCTAAAGAACGATAATTTGGTCTTGATTGCAGACCTGAGACCAGTTCAGATCCTATCCGTACCTATACCCGTCAAGATTATCCAACAATGAAGTTGAGGTGGAGTTTCTGTACATTGTGAAGTGGAAAGAAACCGATATTCCATATGAGAGTCGAATGAAGAAATACTCCCAGACTTCTTCACAGCCACATCATCTGGAGATCCATTGGTTTTCGATTATTAATTCGTGTGTCACGGTTCTCCTTTTAACTGATGACAAAAACAGCCGAAAATTAAAGATGCTCAGATATAATGATACGAACACATTTTTCTGGGCTTTTAAATGTGTAATCAAACTTAAATACAACAGGCCTATTATAAGATTAGCATACAGATAGAAAACTGAATTAAATTAGATTAAATCAAAACACACCCATGTAAACAAATGTTCGATATTCATAACTGATTGGGGAAAAACAAATCGCATCTTATAAATCAAATGTGATAGTGAAAAAGTGTGACAGCCAAAAACAAATGCACCAGATTGAAAGTGTCCAAACCCCAATTAACGAATGGATGCAATCAAAGGCAACAATAAATTTAATTGACTGGTTTGCTTCTTTAGAATCAGAAATCCAAAAAAAAAGGTTGGAGTTGCATGATGTTTACCTTCAAATGTGGAACTTCTGAGCCCTAATCGTTACCAAAATTCATCAAGATCGTGTAGATCATAGACACAGTCAACTGAACATAATAAAAAATCTCAAACATGATCAGTTATTTAAGAATAATTAAACAGAAAAACACTAAATATAACATATATAACCGAGACCATCAATCACGATTCAAGAACATCAAACACAATTGGAGATTTCAGACACGACTCGAGATTTCAATCATTAAAAAGATGAGCATAAGAGAAAAACAAACCTGATGATTAGTTGCCTGTAATTGCGATCTAGGGTTCTTGAGGTTGAAGGCGCAAAAGCTACAGGAAGCTAGGGTTTGTTTCTGAAGTGGGTGTGAGAGAAGAGAAAGAGGGTTTTGAATAAACAGCGTGTGAAAGAAATGGCGGAAGGCTTCTCATGTTTTTGAAGATGATAAAGATGATAAATAGCTAGGGTTGAAGATGATAAATATCCTGGATGAGAGTTTTTGTGTTTGAGATCGCCGGAGAATCACCTATATGATAATTAGGGTTTTGGAAAGATAGTGGTGTTGAAGCGTGTTTAAGATGCCGCTTATTATTGAGAAATCAAATTGCCGCTCAAACTCAATTAGGGAGGAGTATTACATTGCCAGGTGGCAATTAGTGGATTAAAAATATGCCAAGTGGCACCAAAATGTATTGTTTTAATATAGATAATAGATCTTATAAAAGAAATGTTAATAAGGATCTGAATCTAATTTGAGGAACTGCCATCTTGGCCGAGTCTTAATATGACACGAGGCTAGGTCTTGCCCTTTTTAGATTTTGCCATTTTATTATAATGGTAGATCTTATAAAAGCAATGTTATTTTTACATTTATTTCATTTTTCATGTTTAGGATGAAAATTTTAAATTTAGTCAATCCATTATATGAAAATAAAAATACAGAGTTGCCCTAAGCGGGACTTAAAAGGAATAATATGTCCTCGGAGGGACTGAAAGATAATTATGTCCTTATAAGGACTATTAAGGAAACGATCTTCAACAAAAGGAGTTTCTTCTTCATTCTATTTCTGAATGCTTTTTCCTTGGATGCTCGTTTCATTCTAGCCGCGGTACGAAGCTCAGCATCTCAGGGCTCCGGGTGTGGAGAACTCCTATTACGGCTTCTTCGCTTGGCGACGTATCCAATAAAATTTGGAAGTAAAAATTCCTAGATTAGGATTGAGAATATTCCTAAGTTAAGTCTAGACTCAGAAGGTCAAGGAATGTGCTACTGTGTCATTGAGATTAAACACCAAAAAGCTAGTGTTTAATTCACTCAATGTTGGCTCTGATACCAACCTGTCACACCCCGAATTTCCACGTGTCACTGGTGGGCCCGGTGGGGAGTATCGTGACGTCATGGTTGGCAACATAATAGTCAAACAACACAATATTAATATGCACAGCGGAAGCAATTGAAAATATAATACAACCGAATTTATTATTGTAATATCAAATGTCACAATATTCGGAAGTTTATCCACAGAAGGATCGTAAATAAAATGGAAACAATAGTTCAACAGACTTCAGGCATCTTAAGCTTGCGAGACTCTTTATTGATGCTAAGGAGACAATCCAGCCAATTACGTTTAGTACCTGCATTTAGTCTTTTTGGGAAAATACGTCAGTTTACACTGGTAAATACAATTAACTGACTCATTTTGAAAATGGTTTAAGAAAATTGATTTGGATGCACGTGGCACAAAATATCTTTTATAATTTGATTAAAATGCACAGAGGCAAAATTAACCTTTTATAACTTGGGAGAATTATTTAAATATTATAATCTTGTGACGAATTACATGTTCCTTGTGCGTTCAGTAGCCCGGATCTTGTCCGGGTTAAAGATCAATAGACACACCACAATATGCTTTTGTGCACTGACGGGTGCACGCCTACACCCCGCGCTTAAGTCGTGGCCATTTCGTAAAATGATGCCGAGGATATCCGGGACATGGTCATTAACCCCCCAAAGGCTTTAAGTAACAAGACTGTTTAAACGAGCCGATCAAATTTATTCAATTACCCACTCAACGGTGGAGAATTTGATGCCCGATCAAGCGGTATGCTATATACCGTAACCCAAGCCCGTATAGGGAAAATAAGTTAAAAGTATTTACCTGAACAAGTATAATTCACAATTAGCAAAATACATGTAGCTTTTACTGGTCCTCCTAATCTGGAACGAAGGTTTTATAATAACCTATTAGAATTGCTTAGACCGGCTAGTTTCAAAGATACGGTTCGTACGCACGATTAAGCGAAGACCGGATAGAATGTGATTTAGACCTGACAAGTTTGAAGACTTGTTTAATATGGGTTTATTATTCACATTCTGGATTTTGAGATAAAACCGTTAAGGTTTGACCCGTTTCGGCTAATTTATGTAAACTTGTTACATAAACCGAACCGTACGCGTAATAAGCGTGACGGGTATTCATGAGAGCTATATGCAGGTTTTCTAAGTTAATTATGCCTCGAATATGTTGTGACATCAGTAAGATGTCTTTCATTATGCCCGAAACGTGTTTAAACACAAACTAGGCCCCGTAGGGGTAGTTTGGTCATTTAAAAGTTTATAAAAGTGTTTAAGTGTTTAACTGAGTTACAGGTCTAATGTAATCAGTAAACATACTCAAATTAATGAGTTATAACAGTAGGATAAAGCATATATGTGAAATTTATCAGTTTTAACCAAACTATGCCCCGTAGGGGTATTTTGGTAATTTCACATACGCCGAAAAGCTCAAAACTGGAGTCTGAGTTTATCAACCTTTGTTTACTGTTAAAATATTATAATTTGCCTCTTATATCAGTAGGTATCAACCCGGGTATGCTCAATAAAATTTTTAATACATACTATGCGTTAAAAACGCTTAATAAGGCGATTAAAGGCCATTTCCGGGTTCGATACTTAAATATGATATTTTTATATTTCCAGAAGGCTTAAAATACTTTATTTATCATATGTGATCAGTAGCAAAAGGTTTGGAGTCGTTTAGATATGTAAAACTCATTTTATGGCCCGTAAGGGCAAAACCGACAATTACCGGATTAAGCCTACGACTACTAGTTATGCTCAGCCTAAAATTAATTAAAAATATTTAAAAATCCCAAAATAATATATCGCATCAGTGGGTAAAATATTTGATATCAAAAAGTAGGCTTAACTAGGCTATACGCTAATTACGCCATTTTATTAACATAAAGCTTTCATTTTGCGATAATGAGCATAACTCTTAATCTACAAATCAAACTGATGTCAAACTTTGCATACAAGTTTATATATCAGTAATTAAAGTTTCTACTCTTTTACATTTCCAAAAATCACGTTTTAAAGTAATAAGGGCATAACGGTCAACATATGAGCTATTAACGGAAACATGCGTATTAATTGGATAACTACTGAACCAAAGTGTAACATCACAGAGGGTTATTCTAACATGTAACCTAGTCCAATTAAAGCTCTGGGGCATTTCTAAAACATGCCTTAACGGGTCAGGACTGAAAGTCAAAGTGAAAGTCAAACTATGTGACTTTCGGTTCCGAACCGGGTCTAAACAGGAATTTGTCGGGTTGAACATGTTTAGACATGTTCTTACACTTATTACCAAGTTATAACAATGATCCAACAGGTTGTATGTGATCTATAATGTTAATTATGCATAAATGGCATTTTAAGTATCCTGTTGACTTTTTCTTAGCAAGTTTGACCCGACTTTTGACCTGGTTAGAGTGGTAATCAGGGGGAACCCTTTTGAGGTTTTATTTCCCACACAAATACCAACTTATAATTACTTTTGATTCGACTAATCACTGGGCCATTATTGATTAATCTTAAAGTCAACCGTTAATTACGACGGTTTGACTTTTAAGCTAAAACTAAGCTAAAACTTAATTAAGAAGGGTCAAGCTAACTTACAAGAGTCCTATGCATGAATTTTGATCACTTGAGAGCAGGATTGAGCTTCAGAAATGAGCAGAAAATGCAGATGAAGGTGTGTGAAACATTGTTGTAACTTAGGTCCTTTTATAGTGAACTAAACACCACAAAATGTTGACAACAAGGTCTAGCACTCACCACAACTGATCAACACTTGTTTCTAGTGTTTAGGGGTGCTTTAGGGGTCAAGAGATGTGGAGAATCGAGTTAGAATCGCGCACAAAGGAAAGGGCAGGCAACAACCCATTTTTCTCGGATCAGACATGGCCTCGCGTAGCGCGAGGGCCCCCCCTGGGGCGTCGCGTAGCGCGAGCGCCCCCCTGGGGCGTCGCGTCGCGCGACCCTCCTCTGCACACAATCAAAATTTTAGATTTTGCGATTTCATCCTTGGCTCTTCAAAACTCGATTAGGCACTTGTTTATTGCATTATGAACCCTCACAATTGATCTATAAGGGCTTTAAAACATATACCCACTTTGTTAGGTCCCCGGTTAACTTCGTTGTCACCCGAAAAGTCCTAACTTTCAACGTTTACGCTTTAACCCTTCGCACACGAATTTGATCATAACTTTTTAATACGATAACGAAACTTTATGACATTTTAATCGTGCATTCTAGTGAGCATAATTTACCGTTACAAAGCTTCGGGTTTGTCAAAAGGTCACTCAGAGGTATAATTTAAACATGTTGACACATTTAGCCCCTGTAGTTTGTAATCTCTCACTTTTAGCTTCGTATGATCCATGATTTATTCGTTTGAAGGTATGAGCATCTTGTAGGGTTAATATACAATATATTTATTCACTGTTGACACTTAGAATACGTATATTCACATACTTTCCATGTTTGTCAACTTTAGTCCTTTCATAATATTCTTTCACACGTTTAAACATACGACACGTGTCTACACATTATAGGACGTGAATTTTCGAGGTGTTACACCCGGGTTCGAGCGTATTCATACACTCCTCCCATCCTTCTGTCATCTTGAAATTGAAATGTTTACACTAATTGTTAAACATTTCATTTATGACATATGCGTCATTCATTTTGATCTAGCCAAGTTCACCACTTGCTTAAACCATTTATGCTTAGTGCACTTTTCCGGGTTTGAGTGTGTAAACACGCACTTCCCGTGTATATCAATTCAAATTTCCTTTTTCTAGTATTCTAGTAAGTCTACTAAAGCAATTAATTCTTACCGGACGATCGATCAAGCTTGAACCGAACACTTTGTTGACAACCTTAAGCTCTGATTACCAACTTGTAACACCCTACTAATTACTACTCAACTTTAATCAAAATACTTAGGATTTTATATATAGAGTACGTCTAAAACAAGACATAAGTTCCAAGGTGATCAAACATTAGTCAACTACTGACTAATTGAAACATGATTAACAAATCGTTTACATCAAAAACATTGTCTAGATGAAGATATCCCAAAAGTATAGTTTAAACGTAAACTAAGTTAACGCGGAAGCTTGCAATTTGTGTTCGGTTCTTCAAAAGCTTGCTTGATCGTCATCCGATTAGTTTCCACATCACCTAAGGTCAAAACCACATCAAATGTTAGTTTTGATAATACTAGAATGGATATAAACAAGTTCCATGGGTCAAACAAACAAAAAAATAAAGTTTTCTGGAAGGGGGGGGGGGACGCCGCGTGACGCCTAGCCCCCTTTTTCACAGAATGTTGTTTCAGCTGTTGCTGTACATACCCAGCTCAATGTTTATTCAAATCCCAACTTGAATTTGCCATAACTTATGATTCGTAAGTCCGTTTTTAGTGATTCTTTTTCCTATACGTCTGTAAATTCATTACCAACGTGCCTATTATGATAGTCATACCAAAAGTTTAACTTGCGGACAGAAAGACTATATGTCATTATGCATTTATTTGACCCATTTCAACTCCGCACAATTTACTACCATTTAGCTAGTAAACTTATGACACTTTATACCCAACATCCGGGGCTTATCATCACTCACATTTCTTTACCAATCTCATGGCTTAATGCTCTTGTGATTGTCATCGCCATTTTAACTCTCTAAAACACTAGAACAATAATTTACACAACTAATTGACCCGATTGGCTCATCTTATGGAATCCTCCAATATGATGACTACCAAACGATTCCTTGTCACTCTTAGACTATTAATTCAAGTAACGATCATGGTCGCTACAATCGACACCATATTTATCCTACAATGAGACTTTGCAAAATTTAACAACAATTTGTTTGATGTAACGGGTCAAGTTACATACCTTTAGAGCACGCCCTTCTAACGCGAATTGCCACCGGCTTGTCCACTCGACGCTCCGGTATCTTTTCCTATAGAGTTCAATCACGACTTGTTTAGAACTCCATTTCAACCATATATCGCATAATTTTGTCAAATCATCACAATCATGCGTCTAACTTTAAATTTCAATTTCGAGCCTTCTTTGGGCATTTTTACAAACACTTAACGGGCAGAATTTTATATCATTCATATTCAAGTTCATAGCTTGTTATTTAGCTAAACTTAACATCAATAAAGCTTTCATAGAACATTTAAACATCATCATTTCAGAAATCACTTTCTATGACCCGTATTACACTAGAATAATCATTCTAAACCATAGTGTTTACTAGTTTCCCACAAAACCCATGAATCACCTTCAATGTGTTCGTGAGATTTTCAGGAATTAGCCATGATTTCGCATGTTATTGTCTAGGTTTTACTCCTAGACACTATATCAACCCCATTCTACCCAAATAGCAAACATGCAACATCAATTTTTAGATTTCCCAATTTCATGAGAATTTCAAACAGAGAATTAACACCAAATTTTACATACCTTGTAACCCCCTTGTGATGAGGATCACTAATCTATGCTCGATTTTCGATTTTGACTTGGTTTGAGCCCTCAATTTGTGAGTTTTGTGATGAACTAGGTTTTGATGGAGCTTGGGGTCGCACCCTCTGTTCTGGTCGATCTCCAGGATACTCCAAATGGAGTGTTTATGTTTTAATAAAATATTTTTATTAAAACTAGTTTCAAGTTAAACACTTTTGGTCCCTCTAGTTTCTCTTAGTTTATTTTTATATTTCTTTAACTACACACAAGTCATTATCTAACTAGGTTAGTGTCATTCCTAGTTAGTTTATTTTACCAATTTATTTGCAATTAAATTTGCCAATTTAAGAATCCATGATTTCGGGATGTTACAAGAGCTTCGTGCTAGTGTGTGTTTTTGAATGAAAAAGTGAATAACTCAGTGTACAAAACGAATTTGAACGTCGAACCAACGCAGCCATGCAAGTGCCAAACCCCTGGATTTTATACTGAAAAACCGTCCCTGTCGCGTGGCGTGACAGGCTGTCGTGTGGCGCGATGGTGCCCCTTTAGGGTAGGGTAGCCTCGTGTATTTGTAGCCTGGGTGAGTCAACAGATCGACGAAATTAGCGTTTTTCAACAAACTGTGAAGATAATATCAATTAGGGAATACCCCCCCTGAGTTTTAGGGGGCCCTAATCCTAGTTCCAACTGTTCTGAAAATTTTAGGGATCATGCAATATTACTTGGGGGTCTCAATTAGGGTTTCCTATTGGACATAATAAAATAATTTTGGCGAGAGTTGTTACAGACTAGACCTGCCACGATGATGACACGTGTCATCACCGGGCTGCGCCACACCTTTGATCTCTAGCGGCCCCCGTAAGACCCTTAAGATGTCTACGCAGCCCGCGACAAACCTAAAATTCAGAATTTTAATTATATTTAATAATATTTAAGGTATTCGGGGTCCGTTTTCGCGTATGGGGTGTATTTTTGGACATATTAGGGTATTTTAAAATATATTAGGGTGTCAGAAAATATTCGAGGGTGTCGGTTTAGAGTTGTTATATCCTCCCCACCTTGTTTTAGAGCTCGTCCTCAAGATCTACTGGAACAACTGTGGATATTTCCTTTGCATTTCTGATTGAAGCTCCCATGTGTACTCAGGTCCTCTTTTGGAGTCCCACGTCACTTTGACCAGAACTAGTCTCTTGTGTTTGAGGTTTTTGACTTTCCTGTCTTCAATCTGTAGAGGCATTTCTACAAACTTGAGTTGTTCATTTACCTCTATATCCTTACGAGGTATTACCAGTGATTCATTAGCTAAACACTTCTTGAGATTAGATACATGAAATACATCATGTATTCCTGCCATTTCCTCTGGCAGTTGTAGCTGATAGGCTACAGGTCCTATTCTCCTAATAATCTTAAAAGGTCCAACATACCTGGGACTTAGCTTTCCCCGTTTGATGAATCTTACTATTCCTTTCCAAGGAGAGACCTTTAACAAAACTTTATCTCCTACTTGAAATTCCAAGGGTTTGCGTCGGTTGTCAGCATAGCTCTTCTGTCGATCACGTGCTGCTTTCAGTCGTTCATTGACTTGAACAATCTTGTCGGTTGTTTCTTGCACTATCTCAGGTCAAGATAATTGTTTCTCCCCAATTTCTGCCCAACAGACTGGGGTTCGGCACTTTCGTCCATAAAGTGCTTCGAATGGTGCAGCATTGATACTTGTGTGATAACTATTATTATAAGAAAATTCTATTAAAGGTAAGTGATCGTCCCAATTACCTCCGAAATCAATGACACAAGCTCTAAGCATGTCTTCCATTGTCTGAATTGTCCTTTCGCTTTGTCCGTCCGTTTGAGGATGATAAGCTGTGTTTAGATTCAACTTGGTTCCCATTGCTTTTTGGAAACTTGCCCAAAAATGAGAGGTAAAACGGCTATCCCAATCAGAAATAATTAATAAAGGTATTCCATGTAATGAAACGATTTCATTTACATATAATTTAGCTAACTGTTCCATACTGAAAGTTTCTTTCATTGGTAAGAAATGAGCTGACTTGGTTAACCTGTCTACAATCACCCAGATTGTATCATTACCTTTCCTTGTTTTGGGTAATTTAGTAACAAAATCCATTGTTATCAATTCCCATTTCCACACTGACATTTCTAACTGCTGTAATAAACCTGAGGGTTTCTGGTGTTCAGCTTTAACTTGTGAACAAGTTAAATATTTAGAAACATAGGCTGCTATGTCCTTTTTCATTCCTACCCACCAAAAATTCTTTCTTAAATCCTGGTACATCTTATCACTTCCTGGATGCATTGTATACTTAGACTTATGGGCTTCTTCTAATATACGATGACGTAGGTTTCCTAATTTAGGTATCGACATTCTCTTTTCATGGAATCTCCAAATTCCATCTGTTCCTTGTTCTAATTCTTTAATCATACCTTTTAATTTTTCAGTATCATCTTTGATTACTGATTCTTGTGCTTCTCTTATCTGATCATTTAAATCTACTTGTAGATTTAATTTAAGAGAACGTACCCTTTTTGGCTTTTCATGATACTTTCGGCTTAAAGCATCTGCTACTACATTTGCTTTTCCTTCATGATACTGGATATCACAATCATAATCACTAAGCATCTCCATCCAGCGTCTTTGTCTCATATTCAATTCCATTTGCCCGAAAACATTCCTTAAACTTTTATGATCAGTGAATATGGTAAACTTACTACCATAAAGGTAATGTCTCCAAATCTTAACGGCAAAAATTATAGCTCCTAACTCTAAATCAAGGGTTGAATAATTTTCTTCATGATTCTTAAGTTGTCTGGACGCGTAAGCTATAACCTTTTGACGTTGCATCAACACATATCCATAACCTAACTTAGAAGCGTCACAATATACTACAAAGTCTTCAGTTCCTTCTGGTAACGCTAATATGGGTGTATGAGTTAGTCTATGCTTAAGAATTCTAAAAGCTTCTTCTTGTTTTGGTCCCCATTCAAACTTAATGGATTTACAGGTTAACTTAGTTAAAGGAATGGCTATTATAGAAAAATCTTGAATAAATCTTCTATAATATCCGGCCAATCCTAAGAAACTTCTAATCTCGGTTGGTGATTCAGGGGTTTTCCATTTGGTAATCGCCTCGATCTTTGTTGGATCTACATGAATTCCTTCATGGTTCACTAAGTGTCCAAGAAACTGTACCTGTTCTAACCAAAACTCGCACTTAGAAAACTTGGCGTAAAGCTTTTCCTTTCGTAATAGACTTAAAAGTGCATGCAAATGCTTTGCATGTTCCTCTTTACTTTTAGAATAAATTAGAATATCATCTATAAAGACAATTATGAATTTATCCAAATACGGCTTACATATTCGGTTCATCATGTCCATAAATGCGGTTGGGGCATTGGTTAAACCAAATGGCATGACAGTAAATTCATAATGGCCATACCTTGTTCTGAAGGCGGTTTTAGGAATGTCCTCTTCCTGTACCTTTAATTGATGATATCCTGACCTTAAATCGATTTTAGAGAAAAATCGAGCTCCTTGAAGTTGATCAAACAGATCATCGATTCTTGGTAATGGGTACCAGTTCTTAATCGTGACTTTGATCAATTCACGGCAGTCAATGCACATACGCATTGATCCGTCCTTCTTTTTGACGAATAAAATCGGTGCTCCCCATGGCGATGAGTTTGGCTGTATAAATCCTTTTTCCAACAATTCGTCTAATTGTTTCTTCAGTTCTTGCATTTCTGCGGGTGCCAAACGGTAAGGTGCTTTAGCAATTGGTGCTGTTCCTGGTAGTAGATGAATTCTGAATTCAACTTCTCTGTCCGGCGGTAGTCCTGGTAATTCTTCCGGAAATACATCTGAAAACTGAGACACTATTGGAATGTCTTTTAATTCTTTTCCTTTAGTGTTAGTGATTATGGAAATCAAATACTCTATAGATCCTTTTCTTATATAGCTTGCAGTTTTCATCACAGAGATGAATTTAGTGGATCTAGAGGGTTTATCTTCTTTAATTGTGATCTTTTCACCTTTTGGTGAATTTATTTGGATTGACTTTTGATCACATAAAATATTAGCTTTATTGGCTATTAACCAATCCATTCCTAATACGATATCAAATCCTGTCAGATTCATTTGGTAAAGGTTTGCAATAAACTTTTGGTTTAAAAATTCTGTTCTTGCTCCCTGCAAGATTTCAGAAATCCTAACGGTTTCTCCATTAGCTGTCTCTACTAAACATTCTTGTGGTAGTTTAGTTAATGACTGATTTAGAAGTTTGCAAAATGAAGTATTAATAAAACTTTGGTTTGCACCAGAGTCAAATAATACTTTAGCAAAAACATCATTAACTAAAAACGTACCAGCTATCATGTTGGTGCATGTTATGTGACAACAGCGTTGGATTGGTCTTTGGATATTAAACGTCTTTGGGCCGCGAAGACTTATGAGAGAAATAGATTTCGAGTTTGTTGAAGCCCAATCTAGTCCAAGTTTGTATCAAGTTAAAGTCTATCTAGTTTAGCCCGAATTGTATCTAGAATTCGTATGGGCTTGGCCCAGTTCGAATTGTATGGTTGTGTGTATATAAACAACCTTTACCTAGAGTTTTAGGGTTAGACTTTTAGAGACTTTTGGAGACTTTTAGGCAATTGAGAGAGAGTTCGAATACACAGATTATTGGCTGTGAGTTCGTGAAGATCTTGAGTGATTGTAAACGTTTTCGTTGGATAATCATAGAAGATCAGTTGGTAAAACGTCTTGTGTTCTTGTTTCTGTTTGATAGATTTATCAAGGGGATTCCGCACCCTTGGTAGATTGTCAGTTTTGTTACGATCCATACGGGATAGGGACCAACAATTGGTATCAGAGCATCTGCTCTTGTGTACGGTTCAAAACTGATCGGAAAGAAACGAGTTTTTGGGTTGCAGTTTGGATTCACGAAGAACATCGAAGAACAGTCAAAATTTTTACGATTTTGATCTGTTTTGGTGTTATTTGGAAGTTGTTTGCTGATTTTTTGGAGTTTTAGTTGGAAAGTTATCAATCAGAAGATTCTACGGTGTAAAAGGTGCTGATTTTTCGGGAATTATTACTGGGAGATTGCTGGTCTCGACAGGGTATTGCTCACTCGCAACAGTGGTAGCGACTCGCAACTGTAGTCTCGACTTGTGCTGATTTGACTCGCAACAAGGTCGCGACTCGCAACCGTGGTCTCGGCTTGTACTGATTTGACTCGCAACAAGGTCGCGACTCGCAACCGTGGTCTTGGCTTGTGCTGATTTGACTCGCAACCGTGATTTCGACTTGTGCTGGTTGACTCGCAACCGTGATTTCGACTTGTGCTGGTTGACTCGCAACCGTGGTTTCGACTTGTGCTGGTTGACTCGCAACAGAGATCTCGACTCGCAACAGAGATCTCGACTCGCAACAGTGATCTCGACTCGCAACAGTGGTTACGACTGGACTGTGTGGTCTCGACTGGACTGAGTAGTTGAGAGTTTCAAAGTGGTGGAATTTTTCTAGGCAATCGTAAGAAAAATTTCACTGTTTCGTGTTTAGAGAATTATCCGTAACTCATCTGGACAAACCGTTTGCACAGTTGGACTCCTTGGATTTTTAGGACAAAAAAAAAAAAAAAAAAAATGAGCTAGTGAAAGGGGTTCCATTGCTGAGGTTTCAAGTGGAAGATAAATGTCTTCCATGTCAAAAGGGAAAACAACACAAGAAACCTCATAAGTCTAAAACAGTAAATTCCATTAATGCCCCTTATGAATTACTTCACATGGATTTATTCGGTCCAGTGAACGTGAGGCGCATAGGTGGAAAGTACTACTGTCTTGTTGTCACTGATGATTACTCACGTTATTCATGGGTTTTCTTTTTAGGTACAAAAGATGAAACAGCAGAGATGTTGATAGATCTTTTTACGAAATTGGAAAACGTCCATGATGCAAGGATCAAGAGGATAAGGAGTAATAATGGCACGGAGTTCAAGAATCGGATTCTGGATCTCTACTGTCTTCGAAAAGGAATTGAACATCAATATTCTGCTCCTTATACACCTCAACAAAATGGAGTCGCTGAGAGGAAAAACAGGACGTTGATTGAAGCCGCTAGGACGATGCTTTCAGATTCAAAGCTACCAGTTCTTTTCTGGGGAGAAGCTGTGAATACAGCTTGCTATGTCCTAAACAAAGTTTTAACTGTTAAACGTTTTAACAAAACTTGTCATGAGTTGATGTTTAACGAAAAACCAAACTTAACAGGCTTTGAACCATTTGGATTACCCTGCACCATTGTGCGAAACAAAGATAAACAAAAATTCGGTGAGGTGGCTGACGAAGGCTACTTTCTGGGTTACGTGCCTGGTACACCGAATAAAAGGGTTTTTAATCTCAAAACTGGTAAAATTGAGATTGTTTTTAATGTGGAAATTACTTCCTACAAACCTCAACAATCAACGAGTGGTCCTGCTATACTGTATGATTATGAAAGTGTGTTTAAATCATTTAATATTCCTGAGGTTTCTAATGCAGATGATTCTCAGCTGATTCAAACAGTGGTATGTGAAGACGATGAAGGCGAATTCATGCCTAGATCGAATGTTGATATGTCAGATGCTCCGGAAACTTCCCATGGTGCTACTAATCCTGATTCAAGCGATAGTGACTCTGAACCCATTCAGGGGGAGGAGTTTATTAATCCGTTTGCAAATCAGAATATTCAGGGGGAGGTTGGATCAAACCTGGGTGATAATCTTGAAGTTGATGCAGTTGCGTCTACACGAGCAAATAGAGATCATCCAGTTGACATGATACTTGGAGATCCTACTGCAGGTGTTCAGACGAGAAGAAGCATAGCAGCGAATTCTGGGTTATTTGTGTCGATTGAGAAGACTGGGATAGTGAATGAATGCTTGTATAGTTGCTTTATTTCCCAAGAGGAGCCGAAGAACATTCACATGGCTCTTAAAGACAATTCATGGGTTGAAGCTATGCAAGAAGAATTGGCCCAGTTTGCGAAGTTGAAAGTTTGGGAGTTAGTGGACCTTCCTAAAGGTGAAAGAGAGATTGGCACTAAGTGGGTGTTTAAGTGCAAGAAGGATGATAGAGGTATTGTCACGCGCAACAAGGCTCGGTTAGTGGTAAAAGGGTTCAATCAGCAAGAAGGGATTGATTACAATGAAGTGTTTGCACCAGTGGCAAGGTTGGAGGCAATTCGTTTGTTTCTAGCTTTCGCTTCATTCAAGGGCTTTAAAGTTTTCCAACTAGACGTGAAGAGTGCATTTCTTTACGGGAAAGTCCAAGAAGTGGTGTATGTCTCACAACCAGATGGGTTCGTTGATCCAGACTATCCAGATCGAGTTTACAAACTTGATAAGGCTTTATATGGGTTACATCAAGCTCCTAGGGCGTGGTACGAGACACTGTCTACACATCTGATCAAGAATGGTTTTGAGAGAGGTCAGATTGACAGTACACTGTTCATAAAGAGGAAGAAGGAAGATTTTCTGCTGGTACAGGTATACGTGGATGACATCATCTTTGGGTCATCTGATGTGAACATGTGTAAGGAGTTTGAACAGGTGATGAAGAGTAAGTTTGAAATGAGTGCTATGGGTGAGCTGTCTTACTTTCTGGGATTACAAGTTGAACAGAAGGAGGATGGGATGTTTATTCATCAAACGAAGTATGTGTATTACATTTTGGATCGGTTCAAAATGAATGATTGCTCTACTTTCAACACACCCATTTGCGAAAATCACAATCTCGGCCCAGATCATGAAAGTACTGAAGATGTTGATCCTACTCAATACAGGGTGATGATTGGTTCTCTAATGTACTTGACTGCTTCAAGACCTGACATCATGTTTGCCGTATGCTTGTGTGCCAGATATCAGGCGAATCCAAAAGAGTCACACATGAAAGCAGTGAAGCGTATTCTTCGTTACTTGAAGGGGAAACCTAAACTTGGGTTGTGGTATCCAGCTGATAGTGATTTGAGGTTTGTTGCTTACACTGATTCAGACTTTGGAGGATGCAAATCAAACAGAAAGTCTACAACAGGTGGTTGTCAGTTCTTGGGAGGCAGGATCGTGTCTTGGCAATGCAAGAAGCAATCCTGTGTGTCTACATCTACGTGTGAAGCTGAATATATTGCTGCAGGTAGCTGTTGCTCTCAGGTTCTCTGGATTCAATAGCAGATGCGCGATTACGGTTTGGATTTCACTCGTACTCCTATTATGATAGATAATAATGCCACCATATCAATCACAAACAATCCCGTAAAGCACAGTAGAACTAAACATATTGACATACGTCATCACTTTATACGGGATTGTGCTGAAAAACGACTAATTGAATTACATCGAGTCGACACAGAAGATAACCTTGCTGATCTTTACACAAAAGCTTTTGATCGAGCTCGCTTTGAACACTTAGTCGAACTCAACGGGATGAGGAATCCTGAATAACTGGTTTTTCATAAGAATTTTGTAAATAGTTTATTTTTTTTTTAAAAATCAAAAATACAAAAACACTAAAAAAAAATCAAAAACATAAAAAATAGAAAATTAAAAATGAGTTTTCACTGTGTGAAAAAGAAGAAATGATAGTACATCAGCAAGTTAGACTGTCACACTCGAACTGAATTAAATTGCTTAAGTGTGATAGCAGTTTCATCATATGATATACCAGTAGGCAAAAGCATGAAATAATCAACTTACCAAAGTGATATAAACATAAATGCAATGAGTATGAGTGGGGAACACATCAGTGGTGTATGGTTTAATGACCTTAAATCTTGCGTTGATAGATTGCTAAAATCTGAAGTTTTGGGTCTTTATACTGTTATTTCATCTGGGGATATCTTGACTGTCCGTCTGTTCAGAACTAAAATTGTACATGACCCCAGGAAAGAAAGTCACTTGGAATTAGCTCATTTCTATTTGAATGTCTGTATGTTGTCCCGATACACACAATTTTGATCTGATTCTGAAATCTTCTCTGAAAAAAGTCGTGTACCTCCTCTGCTGCATCCAGATATATGCTGACCTGGAGGTGCTAGGCAACGACAGCTTCTGCTGCATCCAGATACATGCTGACCTAGCTGTACGTTGTCGCGCTATAGATCTAATACACCCGAAAGAGGCCCTCTAGTGCCCAAATGAAACCCAAGAAACCTATATCAAACTGAGAAAAACTCATTTGATCTGTATATTATACCATCTCTCCTAAAGATCTATTCTGTTCTCTTCTTAACCTATTCCCAGTTAAGATTTCAGAAATCTGGATTGGACTTGTGAAATATGTGGTAGGGAAGATACTTGCATGATAGAGTGTGTTGTTTATATTTCCAGGATTTGATTACTATTTATTTGGGTGTTCATTGTTAAGCAATTAAAACATGATAAAACAGATTATATGTAGACCTAGACACTGTCAGGATATCTTTAAGGATGAATTCAGTATACTCACCTACTACGATGAATCTTTGTGCATACCTTGATCGCGGGGGTATATCCTGAAGTGGGACACACTAAATATATCGGAATAAAATTACCTTAACGTATCATACGGTAATGGTACTTGAAATGTTCATGCATTTTGTTTAGATGGACAAACATACTGGTAATCGTCTTGAACTGCTTTTCATGAAAAATTAAATAAAGAATTATCTAATAGTGTGAAACAGTTTGATTGTGCTGATATGATCTTCTTACCGGTGATTCTCACAATAATAGAGTGTTTATTGCTTTTCGTATTTATTTGCTTTCAGAAAAATACAAAAATACAAAAATAGTGTCTTTTTCTGTTAAAAATTCTTAATGTACGGGAAACTGTTATTCTTGGAGGATTTGTTACTGATAGGGGGAGACGGTGTTAGTAAGTGGGTTCAAAATTTTGAAATGATGCAGGTTATAAGGTGTTTGATTAAACATTGTTGCGTGTGGTGCTTAAATTGGAAAGTGCTTAATCTGTTATACAGTTTAACTATCTCTTGAATAATAATAATTCTTTAACTATGTTGAAAAATTCTTATGGTTTCTCGAGATGTTTGTTTTATAGTATACAGATTGAAGCAGTTTGTTGATGAGAAGTTGCTTTGAAGAGATGAGGAGTTTGTTGCTGCTTGGTAGAGTCCTCCTTCTACAATGCAGAGTGGATGTTGTGAAGACTTACTGAGAATGCTGAATCACAACTTGGAAGATTTGGTGATTGGATACATCAGCTTAGGGGGAGTCTGTTGCTGACAGAATTCATGTTGAAGCTGACGCTATCCAAAGACCAAAGACTGTGATATTCTGAAGACTAAAGTTTCCTTTGCAAGCTATTGTCAAGGGGGAGTTTGTTGGTGCATGTTATGTGACAACAGCGTTGGATTGGTCTTTGGATATTAAACGTCTTTGGGCCGCGAAGACTTATGAGAGAAATAGATTTCGAGTTTGTTGAAGCCCAATCTAGTCCAAGTTTGTATCAAGTTAAAGTCTATCTAGTTTAGCCCGAATTGTATCTAGAATTCGTATGGGCTTGGCCCAGTTCGAATTGTATGGTTGTGTGTATATAAACAACCTTTACCTAGAGTTTTAGGGTTAGACTTTTAGAGACTTTTGGAGACTTTTAGGCAATTGAGAGAGAGTTCGAATACACAGATTATTGGCTGTGAGTTCGTGAAGATCTTGAGTGATTGTAAACGTTTTCATTGGATAATCATAGAAGATCAGTTGGTAAAACGTCTTGTGTTCTTGTTTCTGTTTGATAGATTTATCAAGGGGATTCCGCACCCTTGGTAGATTGTCAGTTTTGTTACGATCCATACGGGATAGGGACCAACATATCACGTTTGGAATCATCTTGGCTTCATCTGCAGTCAGAACGAATGCTCTAGCATTTTTAGTGTTCTTGTTATTCGCAGCTGGAGCCAATTTCGGACAGTTTGGCTTGATATGACCTTGTTCTCCGCAATTGTAGCATATCCTGTTGTTGGCATTCCTCCTGCAGTCTTCTTCCTTGTGACCTGATATTTTGCAGAAATTGCAATATATGGAGCATCTTCCAGAATGCTTCCTTTTGCAATACTTGCAATAAGGTGCAGATGTGGAACCTACATTTTTCCCACAGTTGGAATTTCCAGATCGGAATTCCTGGGTAAGTCTTTGGGCTAGGTTTCTCCTATGGTCTTCTTCTCTAGTATGGATTAATTCATCTGTCAAGGTGTTGGCTAGTTTTACAGCTTCTTCTATGGTTTGAGGTCTAGCTGCCTTGACTACATGCCTAATCTCTCCAATTAATCCCCATATATAACGGGATATTAATACTGGTTCAGTTGATGCAAGGGTTGGTACTATTCTGGCATATTCAAAGAATGTGGTAGTGTAACCATTACTATCTACCCCGGTCATCCTTAGGTTTAGAAACTTATTCGCTATCTGTTCTTTTTCATTGGGATGGCAGAATTTCCTTTCTACCATATTTTTAAATTCTTCCCATTCCATGTTGTATACCTTATCACTTCCTCTTGACTGGAGGATAGTGTTCCATCATTCTAAGGCTGAGTTTTTAAATAGATTAGAAGCAAACATTATTTTGTCTTCTTCAGCACACTTGCTTATTTTTAAAACAGCCTCAGTCTTTTCCATCCAGCGTAGAGCTGCAATGGGTCCTTCATTGCCCGAGAATTCTATTGGTTTGCAGGACCAGAATTCTTTATAAGAACAACCATAAGGCATGGTTCTTCTTCTTTTGGGAATGGGTATTTGAAGTATGGGTCCATTGTTTACGCTGTGTTCTGGTTCAGTTGGTCGCTTACTACTATGTTTACTTTTATTATCAACATCCTTAACAGTTTGGAGAATAAATGGCCTTGCATCTATAATTCCTTGTGCCACAATGTGTTGGATAGCACTATTATCCATTTGATTTCCATTGTTATTGATGCTCGGATTCTCATTAACCAAGTTAATGTTACTCTGGTTATCGTTATTCAGATTTCCTTGATTTCCTTCGTCGGCCATCTGAATTTTAAACATTTACCACGTATTAATGTCACAAAATAATATTTAATATAGTCAATCACATGACACGCATTTTGGTCAAAAGCGTCGATCATTGCGACTTACTCTATTTTCATATACTATGCATCTATTACATACCAGTACTAAAATTAAAATTACAATACTGACTGAAATTTAAAGTTACACAACTAGTAATAGGCATCCGTAGTTTTTTTTCATACAGATACACACATATTATATTATTTTATTATTATTACTACTACTGTCTCTACCATCACATTCACGGATATGGATTCATCCAAAAATCCATATTGCGCTCGTCGTATTTCCAGACGAGTCGCTCTCCCACCTGTCTCATTCATTCACTACTCTCTAAAATTTCCTCACCAAATGTCCTAAGTTCTTGTACATTTTCTGCACTCATTGGGGGTGCAGGTTTTAAGACTGGGTTTGGAATCTGGGGTGCGGGTTCCTGGTATGGAGGTGTAGGTGCCTGGAATCGGTAAGGATCTTCTAAAATCTCCCTAATGTATTCGTCGTGGTAATAGGGATCTAAAGGATCCAAACCTGGGTAGGCTCCTGTAACACCCCGTGTTTTCGGAAGTCAAAGTCAAAGTCAAGGTCAAAGTCAATGGCTGATTGTACGAATTTGACTTATAGTAATTTCCTTATTTTAATTTTATTATGTGGAGTAAGTGTTGTTAATTGCAAGAATCGATGTGTGTTAATCGCTATCTAATCGACTTACGACTGTGAATTATAGGAAGTAACAATGCGATAAAGTTAATTTACCGATAATCAAGCTATGCTACTCGACATCGAAACGTGACACGAACCGCAACTCGACTTAATCTAGTTATTATACGTGTGTGTGTGCCTTATGTGTTATTTGTGCGTGTTATATATATATGTTGTGGAAATCAATCGAAACTCGAAACGTAATCGAACTCGAATCCGAATCGAAAATCGAACTATGACAATTAGTAGTTGGGACTAAAAGTAATTTGACTAGGAAACCCTATCGTGATGAGCCGCTCGCAATCGAAATCGAAACATCAAAGATCGTCACGTCAAACAATCGAACCAAGTGCCATCCGGCCGGATAGCCATTACGCCACATGTCAGGTGTCATCCGACCAGGATGTCGTCCGACCGGATCGTCATCCGGGCGGTATGCCATCCGATCGGATAACCCTTTCCTCTTTTGGAATCTTATAAATACCCCTGCCATTGTCATTCTTTCAACTTTTGGAAGTCCTTTGTCCGAACCACTCGTGCTCCCCACCTTTTCTTCGATTTCTCTCAATCCAGGTAAGATCTCGCCCTAAATTCTGTACTTTCTTGATCTACACGTACTCCTACACCTTTCTACCTTTTAAATCTTAACTTTTAACCGTGAAATCACTAGATTTCGGGTGTTCTAGGGTGACGTCATCATGTGTTCTTCAAGAACTTCATGTTTTGGCCTCAATCCACCAAGAACAACTTAGATCTAACCGATTTCCACAAAGATCTTGTAAAGATCTTGACACAAGGGTGATGAAAGAGGATTGAAAGATGTTTTAACTTTCTTTCAACTCTTTTGCACTCAATGTACTCAAAACCGATAGGATCCGGATCCTACCCACGAGACTACCGATATCGGGTTAGTCAAGAACAACCGTCTCAAGCCGGTAACCGGCCGGACTAGGGTGATTCCCGGTCGGGTTGGTCATCTGGGTCGAACTAGGGGTTCTGTTGGCTAACACGTTGTCGAAGTATCTCGACATAATGACAATCCATCAAAACGACCAAGTGTAGGATGAACGGAACAACCATAACGGATTGCTATCTGTTCGGATTACAATCCGATCGGATAGGTCATCCGAACGGATTGCCATCCGAACGGATCACACTTGGGTCCCACCTTTAAAACAATCTTAGCTGAAGTTTGAGTATCGAACGAATTGCAATCCGATCGGACGACCATCTGACTGGATTACTCTTCGGATCATGAGATACTAAGACTTCAAAGACTTAAACAATTTTCAACATGTTCAATGACAAGGTTGCCATCCGATCGGATTGCCATCCGATCGAATGACGCTTCTGTTATGAACTTGCTTTCAGTAAGTAACCTTATCACCAAGTCGTCGTCCGACCGGACCACTGTCCGACCGGATGACCATCCGAACGGATTGTCATCCGCACGACCAGTCATCCGATCGACCGACTTGATGGATAGAGATACTTCAATGTTTTCAAAATACTACAACAAAAACTTCAAAAGTCAAGCCATCGTACACAAACGCATCATTCTTATAGGAAGAAACAATCCACTCAAATCGTCATCCGACCGGATTGTTATCCGCACGAACTACCATCCGATCGGATTACCATCCGATCGAACCACTATCCGACCCTTTCACACTTTGTGACGTTTTACGCATCACTTATCGTTATGCTATCAAATCTATTCAGGATAACCCTACTCGCTAAGCGCTCCCTTCAATCCATTAATCGCTGTGAGTATACTCGATCCCTTTTTGCTTTAAGCACTTTTGGGTGTTACATACGTTACGAATATTCAAACTACAACAATCACACTACTCAATACTATTTGAACGCTAACCGTTAATGCATGTTATACGTGTTTTATGAATGCTTGTTTGTTATGTTTACACATGGAATGCTGTCTACCTGCCTTAGCAACGATAGTACTATAGTTTGGACTCAGCACCCGTTTACACGGGGGTTGTTAAGGACCATTACTTGCATGGATTACGGTGGTAATCATGTATTGCGAACTGCCTCGGGCAGTCAACCCGCAGTCATTGGTATCGATGGATCTATGTCGATAACTAACGTGCTTCATTTCACTATGTGTACGTGCTGGTTATGCGTAAACAAATTCGAACTCTATATGCTATTATCAAACTTGTATGCTCACCTTTACATTTTATGTATGGACATTATTTTAACGTATGTGACAGGTGCTTAGGACGCACACTTGGTAGGAATTTGAAGCTAGAATAAAGCTTTATAGCCCAACAAATAGTTGTCTGTAGTGGTCAAACTAAGGGTCTCTAGAAGCAGATAAACAATTGCTGTCTATTTAAATCTGAGTTGTCGGAACAGAATATTTGCCTGGATTTTATCTGTAATAATTTGTTTACTGTTTGAGACATGGTATGGGACATGTTAATTTAAATTGAATGGTAATGATAGTTGTTATGGAAACTTCTGGACAATCTGTTTCGCTCAGTGCCATGCCCCGATGATTCCGCCATCGGTTGGGGTGTAACAGATTGGTATCAGAGCCATAACTATAGGGAATTAGGCAAGACTCGACCTAGTCCGGGTCGGTGTCTTAGAAACCTAGTCTATAGTTAGGAACCAACAGACCGATTTGTGCATTTCCAGTAGGAATTATGTACGAGCTTATTCCTCGCTATTCTCGCTTATGCTACACTATCACTACACTTGAATTTACAGCTATAAATAGGTGATAAAGTCGAGATTAGGTGTGAAAACCACAAACTCTTGACAAAATTGCTTGAATTAATGCTGTTTTATCAACTTATCAATGATTTCTTCTCTCTTTTTCAATAACGAATGCTTATTCAACTGGGGAATTATACCAAATCAGGAGTGAAATCCATATTTTGATGAATAATCTCCTCTAGTTTATCAAAACAAGGACGAAGTTGTTGAGTCAGGGGTGAAACCCTAACCTTGACGACTTGTTCCGCACATTTTACAAACTCCCACCAAAGTCTCAACGGACTCCAACGACCTGAAGTCACGACATGGCTAACGGGATGTGTGCCAAACGCCCAAGGATCGAGGCGAGTCCTGAAGGTCAAACGTAGACGACAAGTCCTTGCAAATAGTTGACTCGCTTTGGTTAGTCGAAGTCTACTAGCCGTAGACAGTCTATCTCTTGATTTTTGCGTGTTTCAATTCTGAGCCCGCAACTGCTGACTCTGATAATTCGGCGATTTTATGAGTTTACATGTGTGTTTACCTGTTTATGTGTTTAAATTTTTGGAATTTACTCGATTTCGCTTTCACTTCGATCGACACGCACGACTCGCACTGCAATTCTACCCCAAGACGTTAAAAAATCGTTGAATGATGGACGACCTTATGCTACGACGTACGCTTATACTACGCTATCCGATATACTAAAACGTGATCGCTAAATTCAAACACTCGCGAACTTTGAATGATAGGTTTCTATATTCTGACTACCTCTCAATGATAAAGGAACACGCATAATCATAAGAAAGTGGATACACGCAAAATATGTGTTTAAGTAAGTTATGTGCCTATGTGTTTATGTGTTTACGTGTTTATGTGATTATATGGTTATGTGTCCTACATGGTTATATGTCTATGTGTTTACGTGATATGTGTTCCTGAGCTTTAGTGATAGTAGACGTGTGAGGTGAGATTCGAATACATGTGTTGAGTCCTGTGACGATGTCTGTTGCAGACAATATCGTCTGGATCCCGTCACGCACTTTCTCGTCAAGAAAAGAGAGACAAACGCCTTGCTGCCATCATCGCTAAAAGTGTAGCAAAGGCCGTGAGTGATGTTTATGAGAATGCCAGCAAATCGTCTGAGGAATCGAGAACCAAAGCTCCTAAAGCTACCACGAAGACCTTCAGTTTCAAGCAATTCAAGTCGTGTGGGCCAAAAGAATTCACTGGCGAGGGAGGTCCCACTGCATTATTCCACTGGTTTGATTCCATTGAGGTTACTCTGCGACAGAGTGGTTGCCCTGATGACCTCCGTACTCTGAATGCTACCGGCGTTTTCCAGTCCCGTGCACTAGACTGGTGGACGGCCGAGAGGAACAAGCGAGGGAACGACGCAGCCTACGTTCTGTCGTGGGACGAGCTCAAGGAAGTTATGCTAGAGGAATTATGCCCTCCTCACGAACGTCAAAAGCTAGAAGATGAATTTTGGCACATACAGCAAAAGGATGGTGACAATGCTGGTCTCACTGCTCATTTCAAACAGCTCAGCATTATCTGTCCCGATCAAGTCAAGACTCCAGACATGGCAATCAAGAAGTACATCCGGGCCCTGCCCGACTGCGTTGCTGATTTCGTGCAAGCGGCTAAGACTACGACGATTGAGGAAACTTATCTACTGGCCGCTGAAATCAAAGACAAGCGGGTTAAGGCTGGTGTCTGGGATAAGACTTCGAAGCATCTGCATCAAGCTACCACTACCGCACCAACTGCCGAACCCACCTCCTCGAGCAATAAAAGGAAGAACAAGAGAAAGAACAGCTCCAGCAACAAGAACTGTGCGATCACTGCTGCACCAGTTCAATCCGTACCTGTCACACCCCGATTTCCACGTGTCACCGGTGGGCCCGGTGGGGGAGTATCGTGACGTGGTTGGCAACGTAATAGTCAAACAACACAATATAATAATGCACAGCCGAAGCAATTTAAAATAAGATACAACCGAATTTATTTATTGTAATCAAAGTCACAATATCCGGTGTTTATCCACAGTAGGATCGAAACAAAATAACATTTATGGTTCAACAGACTTCTGGCATCCTAAGCTTGCGAGACTTTTATTGATGCTTAGGAGACAATCCAGCCAAATTTCGTTTAGTACCTGCATTCAGTCTTTTTGGGAAAATACGTTAGTTTACACTGGTAAATACATTCAACTGACTCATTTTGGAAAATGATTAAAAATTTGTTTGGATGCACGTGGCATAAATCATTTTATTTAACTTGGGAGAATTATTTAATATTATAATCTTGTGAACGAATTACATGTTACTTATGCGTTCAGTAGCCCGAATCAAATCCGGGTTAAAGATCAATAGACACACCACTTTAAGTGAGTTATACACGGGAGTACGCCTACACCCCGTGCTCAGGTCGTGGCCATCTCGTAAGATGATGCCAGGGATATCCGGGACATGGTCATTAACCCCCCAAAGGCTGTAAAGTAAACAAGACTGTTTAAACGAGCCGATCAAATTATTCAACTACCCACTAAGCGTGGAGATTTGATGCCCGATCAAGCGGTACGCTATGTACCATAACCCAAGCCCGTATAGGGAAAATAAGTTAAAAGTATTTACCTGATGCAAGTATAAATCACAAATAGCAGAATGCACGTAGCTTTTACTGTTTCTCCTAATCTGGAACGAAGGTTTAATATAACCTATTAGAATTCTAACGGGTCTTTTATTAAGCTTAAGCTTAGACCGGCTAGTTTCAAGATACGGCTCGCACGCACGATTAAGCGAAGACCGGATAGAATGTGAGGGACCCGTCGCGCGACGCGACCCCCATGCAGATCAGCTTATTGATTTTCTTTGCAATTCAGTCCTTGACCCTTCAAACTCCGATTAGGCACTTGTTTTATGCATGGTAAACTCTTATAACTGATCTAGTAAGGCCTTAAAACATATACCCACTTTGCCAAGTCCCCGGGTAACTTTATTTTCACCCGAAAAGTCCTAACTTTCGACGTTTACGCTTTAACGCTTCGCACACGAATTTGATCATATCTTTCTCATCCGTTAACGAAACTTTATGGAATTTTTATGGTGCATTCTCGTGAGCATAATTAATATTTACAAAGCTTCGGGTTTGTCAAAAGGTCACTCAGAGGTATAAATTAAACATGTTGACACATTTGGTCCCTGTAGTTTGAAATCACTCACTTTTAGCTTCGTATGATCCATGATTTATTCGTTTGAAGGTATGAGCATCTTGTAGGGTTAAAATACAATATATTTATTCACAGTTGACACTTAGAATACGTATATTTACATACTTTCCACGTTTGTCAACTTTAGTCCTTCCATAATATTTCTTTCACACGTTTAAGCTTTATGACACGTGTCAACATATTATAGGACGTGAATTTCCGAGGTGTTACATCCTCACCCCCTTAAAATAAATCTCGACCCGAGATTTACTGAAATAAGTAAGGGTACTTTTCTTTCATCGTGGATTCAACCTCCCACGTGTATTCGGGACCTCTACGGGCATCCCATTTGACCTTTACAAAAGGTATATGCTTCCTTCGAAGTTTCCTTACCTGTCGATCTTCAATCGACAAAGGTTTTTCAACAAATTTTAAGCTCGCGTCTATATGCACATCTGTATGTGGCATGACATGTGATTCGTCAGCGGAACACTTCTTTAGATTACAGATGTGGAACACATTGTGAATTCCACTGAGCTCCTCTGGTAAGTTCAACTTATAGGCAACTGACCCGACACATTCGATAACCTCGAAAGGTCCTATGTATCTCGGGCTTAGTTTGCCTTTCTTACCAAATCGCATCACTCCTTTCCAGGGTGACACTTTAAGTAGGACTTTGTCACCTACTTCGAAGTGAAAATCCTTACGACTTGGATCAGCGTAACTCTTCTGCCTATTCCGGGCAGCTTGGAGATTGTTACGAATCTGGACAATCTTGTCCGTCGTTTCGAACACGATCTCTGGTCCTGATAACTGGACTTCTCCAACTTCCGCCCAACAAATTGGCGATCTACACTTTCTACCGTATAATGCCTCAAAAGGCGCAGCCTTTATGCTGGTATGGTAGCTATTGTTGTAGGAGAATTCGATCAATGGTAGGTTCTTATCCCAACAACCTCCCAAATCGATCGCACATGCACGCAGCATGTCTTCCAACGTTTGAATAGTACGCTCACTCTGACCGTCAGTCTGAGGATGGTAAGCCGTACTGAAGTTCAAACGTGTGCCCAAAGATTGCTGGAAGCTCTTCCAAAAATGTGACGTGTACCTAGTATCTCTATCAGAGATAATAGCTACAGGTATGCCGTGTAAGGCTACAATCTTATCAACGTATAACTGGGCTAACATATCGGAGCTATAAGTCTCCTTGATGGGTAAGAAATGAGCTGACTTAGTCAGTCGGTCAACTATAACCCATATCGTATCATTTCCTTTCCTTGTCTTGGGTAACTTGGTAATAAAATCCATAGTTACCATTTCCCACTTCCACGTAGGAAGTTCAGGCTGTTGTAGCAAACCTGACGGTTTCTGATGCTCGGCTTTGACTTGCGCACATGTCAAGCATTTTGCTACATGGGCGGCTACAGACTTTTTCAAGCCTATCCACCAATAATTTGCCTTTAGATCCTGGTACATCTTATCGGCTCCAGGATGGACGGAGTATTTGGAACTGTGGGCTTCTTGGAGGATTATATCACGAAGTCCTCCAAAAATTGGAACCCATATTCGTCCATTTAATCGCGGAATTCCGTCCTTGCTAAGAGTTAACTGCTCCTCAGTTACTCCTAACTTTTCATTAGGATAGTTAGCTTCCAACACAGCTTCCTTCTGCGCAGCCAACACCCTTTCTATCAAACTGTTCTTTATTTCCATGCGCTTGGCATTGATTCGAATGGGTTTAACCCTTTCCTTTCTGCTCAAGGCGTCAGCGACTACATTCGCTTTGCCGGGATGGTATTTGATTTCACAATCATAATCATTTAAAGTTTCCATCCAACGGCGTTGCCTCATATTTAATTCTTTCTGATTAAACAGGTGCTGGAGGCTCTTGTGATCAGAATAGATCACAAACTTGATTCCATAAAGATAATGCCTCCACAGTTTTAGTGCGAACACAACGGCACCCAATTCCAAGTCATGGGTGGTGTAATTCTTTTCGTGCACCTTTAACTGTCGTGATGCATAGGCAATCACCTTGCCTTTCTGCATAAGCACACACCCCATGCCAGTGTATGATGCATCACAATAAACTACAAATTCTTCAGCGCCTTCAGGTAAGGTAAGCACAGGAGCGTTGCTCAACTTTTGTTTCAAAACATCGAAGGACTCTTGCTGCTTAGGGCCCCAAACGAACTTTACTTTCTTCTTGGTCAAGGAAGTTAGGGGTGCAGCAATCCTTGAAAAATTTTCAATGAAACGCCTGTAGTATCCTGCCAATCCCAGGAAGCTACGAATCTCTGTAGGCGTCTTTGGCTCTTGCCAATTCATAACAGCTTCAACTTTAGCGGGATCCACCTGGATACCACGCTCACTAACCACGTGTCCAAGGAATTGGACTTCTCGTAGCCAAAATTCACACTTAGAGAATTTGGCGTAGAGCTTCTCCTGACGTAGAAGTTTGAGAATACAACGAAGGTGTTTCTCGTGGTCAGCTTGATTCTTAGAATAAATAAGGATGTCATCGATGAAGATGATAACAAATTTATCTAAGTAAGGCTTGCAGACGCGATTCATGAGATCCATGAACGCGGCTGGTGCATTGGTGAGCCCAAAAGGCATCACTAGGAACTCGTAGTGACCGTAACGAGTCCTGAATGCAGTCTTGTGAACGTCTTCATCCTTAACCTTCAATTGATGGTAGCCTGACCTCAAATCAATCTTCGAGAAGTAACTTGCCCCTTGAAGCTGATCGAACAAATCGTCGATCCTGGGCAATGGATATCTATTCTTGATCGTGACTTTATTGAGCTCACGATAGTCGATGCACAGACGCATCGACCCATCCTTCTTCTTGACAAACAAGATTGGCGCTCCCCAAGGAGATGAACTAGGTCGAATGAAACCCTTAGCCAGCAATTCATCTAGCTGCGTCCGCAACTCCTTCATTTCGGTGGGTGCCAATCTGTATGGTGCTCTAGCAACTGGTGCCGCTCCGGGGATGATATCGATCCTGAATTCGACTTGTCTATCTGGTGGTAGGCCAGGTAGATCTTCAGGAAACACTTCTGGGTATTCAGAGATGACAGGGATGTCTTCTAACTTCGGTTTGGGCTCATCAATAATCACCTGTGCCATGTAGATGACACACCCCTTCTTCAAACACTTGGAAGCCTTGAGCATAGTCACGTGCTCAGGAAGTCCATACTGGGTATCTCCCCGAATGGTAAGTGACTCACCAGACGGAGTCTTTATCACTACTTGCTTCATGTTACAGACAATTTGGGCCTGGTTATGTGATAACCAGTCCATACCCAGAACTATGTCAAAACCGGCTAACTTAAACGGAAGTAGAGACAGAGGAAAAGAATGGTTCTTAATGGATATTACACATCCATCTAACACAGTAGAGACGGTTTCTATGGTACCATCTGCTAACTCTACCTCATAGTTTGCGTTTAAGGTTTTGACAGGTAAACTCAACAATTTACAAAACTTATGATCTACGAAAGACTTATCTGCGCCTGAATCAAAAAGTACTCTTGCAAAGACATCATTTACAAGGAATGTACCTGTTATGACATTATCGTCCTGCACAGCTTCTTTCGCGTCCATTCTGAAGACTCTGGCATTAGTCTTCTTAGCCTCCTCAGGCTTCTTGTTGTATTTTGGGCAGTTGGTCTTGATGTGCCCCTTCTCATTGCAACGATAACACGTTGCGTCTTTTATCTTTTTGCAATCCAGGGTTTTATGGTCCATGGACTTGCAAATCCCACAAGCAAAGGATTTTGATTGAGTCTGAGAGCTCGACTCTAGCCTGCACTTTCCATAGTGCTGCTTCTTGCAAATTTTACACTTGGGCTTCTCATCAGACTTATGCCCGTCCTTCCTCGATTCAGATCCCTTCTTGTTATCACCGTTCTCACGGTGTTTCTTATTCGACCTTCGCGAACCATCATCTTCACGCTTCCTCTTCTCGGCCTCCTTATTCCTCTGCGATCTCTGCCGGACCGCATCCAGAGTGAGGGATAAGGAAAGGTCAGTTACAGACCTGAAGGTGACTGGCCGAGAAGCTTTTACACTGGCCTTGATCTCGGGTTCTAAACCACCAATAAAGCGAGCGATTCTCTTTGGCTCCGGGGTTACCAGGTAGGGAACCAACCGGGACAGCGTATTGAAGCTTGTCAGGTAAGCTTGGCAGTCGAGGTTCTTCATCACCAACGATAGAAAGTCGGATTCTATTTTCTCCACCTCATGTTGAGGGCAGAAATTTTCCTTGATCAGGGCAATGAATTGATCCCACGACATGCTATACAACGGGATCTTTCCGGAGGCCTCCATCAGAGATCTCCACCATGCCAATGCTTCACCCTTGAAGGACTGTGACACAAACTTAACTATATCCCCTTCAGCGCACCCGCTGATATCCACCACCGTGTCCATTTCGTCCAGCCAAGTCATACAGTCGACGGCCCCCTTTTCCCCAGTAAAATCCCTGGGTTTACAAGACACGAAGTACTTATAAGTGCAACCCTTGTTACGGGGTCCCTGATGCAGTACCAATTGCTGAGATGGAACACTTTGATTGTTGGTGGACTGACGGTCATCACCGTCTTTCTTGGGTCCATTCTTTTTGGGAGGAGGCTTGTTATGAGCCTCAGAATGTGTCCTGGGCTTTGAATGTGATGCAGAGTGGGTCCTACTTCGAGTACCACTGTATTCCTCATACTGTCTATCCAAAGCCTGAGTAACAGCGCCGTCTATGATTGCTCTTAACTCGGCACCCGTTAACGTAATCTGGGCGTTCTCATTTGGCTCCACTGGATGGCTATTGACTTCATTTGAGTTAGCCATTTGTATTGATCTGTTGCAGAAAATAAGGTCAATATTTTATTTGGGATTTTATTATGGAATTACCCCTTAGGGTAATTCGTTAACCATGGTAAACAGAGACCATAATTGGTTAACTTATTAATCGTATTAATTTAGGATTTTAATTAAAATTTATCCTAAACATAAACAACAACAATATATATTAGCACATAAGGCTTAGTCACATGGACAATTTAAGTTATAAGCTATGATTTCAGAGAATCAAGACTTTTAAGGTTTGAACCTAGTTCATTACCCTTATCAGACAGGGAGTCATAGCTACCACTGTCTTTTAACTCATGTGGAAGTGAGCTGGGCCCGTAGGCATCATAATACTACGTATGGTAAAATATGATCATCTTAATTGATGATCTTAACCCATGATTCAGAGATCATATAACTGGGTTTGGAATCTTCTAAAGAATCCTTATACATATATAAATGACATGTGATTTTAACGAATCACTTCTGCCAGGAGTGTTAACATGTTTTAAGATGTTAACAGGGATTTGAATCTTTTAAACAGGTCTTACCATTTTGGCCCGGTCTTATATTTGACACGAGGCTAGGTTTCACACTTTAAGATCCTTAATTAAATAATTACATAAGCAGATTAATTTAAAAGGAATGCTTTTAATTTATTTATTTCATCCATAAAGTATATATGCACAATTGGCAATCATGAAATTTATAAAAACAACCATTCCATTTATTTATTCAAAGCATTACACACTTGCCCTAAACGGGTCTTTCAAATTACAAATTTACCCATGTAAGGGTTAAATAACACACATGCCCACGCAGGGGCCAAATATCACATATGTCCACGTAGGGACTCATACTTACAATACACCCACGTAGGGGTTCAAACAAAACAAGCAGGCCCACGCAGGGGCTCAAAGCAACATACCAAAATACACCCACGCAGGGGCTCAACAGTAAATACAAGAGAAAATAACTGTGGAAGGATTCAACGATCCTTCTTGTTCTTCCCCTTGATCAATCCCACTAATCCCTGGAAGAATGTTTGCCTCTCCCAGCGGTCCTCGTGAACTACCCGTTCAACCTGATCCAACCTCTGCAGGAGTTCTTCATGTTCGGGTGGTGAGAATCTAGGTGGCTGCGATTGAGCTCGGATGATGGGTCTAGGAGGTATCGCGTATCCCTGAGTCGGGTAACTCACCCCCCATGGATCCCCATAGGGTCCTTGGGTGTTGTAGTTCGCTGCTAACATGTACGGATCAGCCTCCGCGTACCCAAAGTCGTGATGCGTTGGGGGTTCAAACGGGTTGTATCCCATGCCACTCGTATATGCCGGGATTGGGTTATCAAATCCCATCGGCGGTGGTTGTAGTACAGCAGGGTTGGAGGGTCCACCCATTTGTGGGTCCTCCTGGTATGGCGGGTAGTGACTAGCACTTGACTGCCGTGGGGAGCTAAAATGAAAGTCCCCTGGTCGCACCGACATGCGGGCACCGGTTCTCCTACGCCTTGGCGGTTGAGGAGGTGCCGGCTGAACTGGTGGCGGTGGAGGTGGTGGCGTAACTGCCACAAATCGGTGATCTTCGGATGAATCTTGATGATGCGGCTGTGGCTGTGGCTCCTGCTGCTGCTGAGACTGCTGCTGCTGATGCTGCCCATGAGACGACGAGTGGTGTGATGGTGTATAATACCACTGGTGCTGATTAAAGAGGGCTTGGAAACTATCTGGACCACCATAGGGTGATCCGTGAAAAGAAGATCCGTCGGAGATTTCGATCGGATGGTTTGGAGTACCACTTGCCGGCATGACGGGGTCCGTATCCTCGTCCATATCATCCGCGTGATCCTCTGAAAAGTGGTCCTCTGGACCCAGTGGGTTAAAACCCACGGGCTCTGGGATGAATCCTACCGGGTTAAACTGTCCCCGAAAGATAGGTGTAGGGTCTCCATATGAATGATGAGATAGGGATCTCTGAAGTGGTATGTATGAAGGCAGAGGGTTGTTAGGCTCGTCTTCTGATTGTGGTCCATATGAGTTGTGGACCGGAGGGGTAGAGCTGTGCGAAACGGATCGCCTTGCTGGTTCGAACTGGTTGCGCCTGTTTCGGCGGGGGTCCTCGCTTTCCGTCGCAGCTGGAGCTCGTGTATTAGACGGCCCTGCTTCATGGTCGTTGGGGGCTGTAACTGGCCCCTTTCCTCGTCCTCGTCCCCGTGTCCGGAGAAATCTTGGAGGCATTTTGATCTTCCTGTTAATAAAGCATAAGATAACAATAACAAAATATAAAATTTAAAGGACAAAACAAAAACCGAATAAGGTGGAATTTGTCCTAGGTTATAAGTCTAGACTCGAAGGTTTAGATATGTGCAATTGTGTAACTGAGATTAAACACAAAAGGCTAGTGTTTAATTCACTCAGAGTTGGCTCTGATACCAACCTGTCACACCCCGATTTCCACGTGTCACCGGTGGGCCCGGTGGGGGAGTATCGTGACGTGGTTGGCAACGTAATAGTCAAACAACACAATATAATAATGCACAGCGGAAGCAATTTAAAATAAGATACAACCGAATTTATTTATTGTAATCAAAGTCACAATATCCGGTGTTTATCCACAGTAGGATCGAAACAAAATAACATTTATGGTTCAACAGACTTCTGGCATCCTAAGCTTGCGAGACTTTTATTGATGCTTAGGAGACAATCCAGCCAAATTTCGTTTAGTACCTGCATTCAGTCTTTTTGGGAAAATACGTCAGTTTACACTGGTAAATACATTCAACTGACTCATTTTGGAAAATGATTAAAAATTTGTTTGGATGCACGTGGCATAAATCATTTTATTTAACTTGGGAGAATTATTTAATATTATAATCTTGTGAACGAATTACATGTTACTTATGCGTTCAGTAGCCCGAATCAAATCCGGGTTAAAGATCAATAGACACACCACTTTAAGTGAGTTATACACGGGAGTACGCCTACACCCCGTGCTCAGGTCGTGGCCATCTCGTAAGATGATGCCAGGGATATCCGGGACATGGTCATTAACCCCCCAAAGGCTGTAAAGTAAACAAGACTGTTTAAACGAGCCGATCAAATTATTCAACTACCCACTAAGCGTGGAGATTTGATGCCCGATCAAGCGGTACGCTATGTACCGTAACCCAAGCCCGTATAGGGAAAATAAGTTAAAAGTATTTACCTGATGCAAGTATAAATCACAAATAGCAGAATGCACGTAGCTTTTACTGTTTCTCCTAATCTGGAACGAAGGTTTAATATAACCTATTAGAATTCTAACGGGTCTTTTATTAAGCTTAAGCTTAGACCGGCTAGTTTCAAGATACGGCTCGCACGCACGATTAAGCGAAGACCGGATAGAATGTGATTCAGACCCGACAAGTTTGGAGACTTGTTTAATATGGGTTTATTATTCACATTCTGGATTTTGAGAATAAACCGTTAAGGTTTGACCCGTTTCGGCTAATTTATGTAAACTTGTTACATAAACCGAACCGTACGCGTAATAAGCGTGACGGGTAGTCATGAGAGCTATATACAGGTTTCCTAAGTTAATTATGTCTCAAATATGTTGTGACATCAGTAAGGTGTCTTTCGTTATGCCCGAAATATGTTTAGACACAAACTATGCCCCGTAGGGGTAGTTTGGTCATTTTAAAGGTTGTAAATGAGTTTAGATGTTTAACTAAGTTACAGGTCTGATGTAAACAGCAAACATACTCAATTTTCTAAGTTACATCAGTAGGTTAAAGCATGTATGTGAAACTTATCATTTTTAACCAAACTAGGCCCCGTAGGGGTATTTTGGTAATTTCACATAAGCCGAAAAGCTCAAAACTGAGGTCTGAGTTTATCAACCTTTGCTTACTGTTAAAATATTATAATTTGCCTCTTATATCAGTAGGTATCAACCCGGGTATGTCCAATATGATTTTAAAACATACCATGCGCTAAAAATGCTAAATAAGGCGATTAAAGGCCATTACCGGGTTCGATACTTAAATCTGATATTTTTATATTTCCAGAAGGCTTAAAATAATTTATTTATCATAACTAATCAGTAGCAAAAGGTTTGGAATCATTTAGATGTGTAAAACTCATTTTATGGCCCGTAAGGGTAAAACCGACAATTACCGGATTAAGCCTACGACTACGAGTTATGCTCAGCCTAAAATTAATTAAAAATCTTTAAAAATCCCAAAATAATATATCATATCAGTGGGTAAAAGATTTGATACCAAAAAGTATGTTTAACTAGGCTATACGCTAATTACGCCATTATGTTAACATAAAGCATTAGTTTTGCGATAATGAGCATAACTCTTAATCTACAAGTCAAACTGATGTCAAACTTTGCATGCAAGTCTATATATCAGTAACAAAGGTTTCTACACTTTTACATTTTCATAAATCACGTTTTAAGGTAATAAGGGCATAACGGTCAACATATGAGCAATTAACGGAAACATGCATATTAATTGGATAACTAATGAACCAAGGTGTATAATCACAGAGGGTTGTTCTAACATGTATCCTAGTCCAATTAAAGCTCTGAGGCATTTCTAAAATATGCCTAAACGGGTCAGAACTGAAAGTCAAAGTGAAAGTCAAACTATGTGACTTTCGGTTCCGAACCGGGTCTAAACAGGAAATAGTCGGGTTGAACAGGTTTGGACATGTTATTACACTAATTACTAAGTTATAACAATGATCAAACAGGTTATATATGTTCTAGATAGCCAATTATGCATAAATGACATTTTAAGCATTATGTTGACTTTTCAATTAAAAGTTTGACCCGACATTAGACCTGGTTAGAGTGGTGATCAGGGGAAACCCTTTTGAGGTTTTATTACCCACATAAATACCAACTCATAACTACTTTTAATTCGAGATATTACTGAGCCATTATTGACTAATCTCGAAGTCAAACCGTAATTACGACGGTTTGACTTTTAGCTAATTAACCTAGCTAAACTCAATTAGAGAAGAAGAAGAATACTTACTGAGGTCCTATGCACGAGATATGATCACTAGGAAGCAAGCTTGAGCTCCAGAATCATCCACAAATGCAGGAGAAGGTGTGAGAATGAATGTTGCACTTGAAGGCCTTATATAGTGGTTCCACACACCATAAATCTTTGACAACAAGGTCTAGTAGTGCCCACATTCGATCAACAGGTGTCCTAGGAGCTTAGGGGATGTTTTAGGGGCCAGGAGAAGTGGAAAAACGGGTAAAGGTCACGCACAAAGGCATTGGCAGGCAAGAACCCACGTTTTGCGGAGCTGGGCACCCCTCGCGTAGCGCGAGGGACCCGTCGCGCGACGCGACCCCCATGCAGATCAGCTTATTGATTTTCTTTGCAATTCAGTCCTTGACCCTTCAAACTCCGATTAGGCACTTGTTTTATGCATGGTAAACTCTTATAACTGATCTAGTAAGGCCTTAAAACATATACCCACTTTGCCAAGTCCCCGGGTAACTTTATTTTCACCCGAAAAGTCCTAACTTTCGACGTTTACGCTTTAACGCTTCGCACACGAATTTGATCATATCTTTCTCATCCGTTAACGAAACTTTATGGAATTTTTATGGTGCATTCTCGTGAGCATAATTAATATTTACAAAGCTTCGGGTTTGTCAAAAGGTCACTCAGAGGTATAAATTAAACATGTTGACACATTTGGTCCCTGTAGTTTGAAATCACTCACTTTTAGCTTCGTATGATCCATGATTTATTCGTTTGAAGGTATGAGCATCTTGTAGGGTTAAAATACAATATATTTATTCACAGTTGACACTTAGAATACGTATATTTACATACTTTCCACGTTTGTCAACTTTAGTCCTTCCATAATATTTCTTTCACACGTTTAAGCTTTATGACACGTGTCAACATATTATAGGACGTGAATTTCCGAGGTGTTACAGTACCAGCTCAACAGCGCCAAGTGGCAGCGCCTGTGACCAATGCACCTCTTGCTAAGCGTGCATACACTGGGCCACATCCGCTCTGCCCTACTTGTACCTACCACCACCCAACTACCATTGCTTGCCGTTTCTATGCTCATTGCAATGTATATGGTCATTTTACTTCTAACTGCCGTATTCGACAAGCTCCTGCTCATCAAGCTCTACTCACAGCCCCTCAGGGTCAACAAGCTCCTCCGGCACCCGCGGTCAAAGCCAGAGCCTGCTTCGCATGTGGCGATCCTAACCATTTCGCCAACATGTGCCCAAACAGGGTTGTGAAACAAGAGCCCCAGCAGCAACAGCCTCAACAGCAACAGCAACACCAACAACAACAGCAGCAACAGCAACAACAGGCCGCACGCGCCAGAACTTTCAACATCAACGTGCGCCAAGCCCAAGCTGACAACAACGTGGTTAATGGTACGTTCCTTGTGAATGGTATTTATGCAACATGTTTGTTTGATACTGGAGCCGATAATTGCTTTGTGTCGTTCGAATTTGAGAAGCTCCTTAATCGTAAACGCTCCAAACTCTCTTCGACGTTCGATGTAGAAGTCGCTACTGGAAGAACTGTCGCCGTAAATTCCGTTATCCGTGATTGTACTCTTGAGCTCAACAATCACATCTTTCCAATCGACCTTATTCCGATGCAACTCGGAAGTTTCGACGTCATAGTAGGCATGGACTTTCTACGCGAAAACCATGCTGAAGTTGTGTGTTACGATAAGATGATTCGATTCTCTCTCGCGAATGGTGATTTATTGTGTGTATATGGTGAAACTGCCTCGAAAGGGCTCAAGCTCATGTCATGTGTCCAAGCTAGCAAGTATCTCCGCAAGGAATACAGAGCTTTCTTGGCGAACATTGCAGTAGCGGAGAAGGAAAAGAAAGAGAAGAAGGAAGTAAAAGACGTTCCTGTGGTTCGTGAATTTCCTCATGTGTTTCCTGATGATCTTCCAGGTTTACCGCCAAGTCGTGATATCGACTTTCGTATCGACCTCATTCCTGGAGCAAATCCTGTTGCCAAAGCTACTTATTGACTCGCGCCATCCGAAATGCGTGAACTCTCAAACCAACTCCTGGAATTACTTGAGAAAGGCTTCATTCGCCCGAGCACCTCTCCATGGGGAGCTCCAGTCCTTTTCGTCAAAAAGAAGGATGGGTCGTTCCGGATGTGCATCGACTACCAGGAATTGAATACGTTAACTATCAAGAACCGCTATCCCCTACCTCGTATTGACGACTTGTTTGATCAGCTACAAGGTGCTACGTGTTTCTCGAAGATCGACCTACGTTCAGGATATCATCAACTACGCATACAAGAGGAGGATATACCCAAAACCGTGTTTCGCACTCGATACGGTCACTGCGAATTTGTTGTCATGCCTTTTGGCTTAACCAACGCACCAGCGGTTTTCATGGATCTGATGAATCGCGTGTGTAAACCATATCTCGACCGTTTCGTCATCGTATTCATCGACGACATCCTGATCTATTCCAAGTCGAAAGCCGAACACGCGCAACATCTACGTTCGGTTCTCGAGTTACTCCAGGGGAACCAACTCTATGCCAAGTTCTCCAAGTGCGAATTCTGGTTGGAGGAAGTTCAATTTCTGGGTCACATTGTTAATAGTCAAGGCATTCACGTCGATCCTGCGAAGATTGAAGCTGTCAAGAGCTGGGTTACGCCTAAGAACCCGTCTGAAGTCCGCTCTTTTCTCGGACTAGCGGGCTATTATCGACGATTTATCGAGGGATTCTCAAAGATCGCTGTGCCGCTTACCACTCTCACGCATAAAGATCAGCCTTTTGTTTGGGGAACTAAACAAGAGACTGCCTTTCAAACCCTCAAGCATAAGCTTTGCAATGCTCCTGTTCTCACATTGCCCGACGGAAACGACGATTTCATTGTCTACTGTGATGCTTCCAACCTTGGTCTTGGTTATGTTCTCATGCAACGGAACAAGGTCATAGCCTACGCATCTCGTCAGCTCAAAATCCACGAGAAGAACTATACAACCCATGATCTCGAGCTAGGCGCGGTTGTTTTTGCATTAAAGATTTGGCGACACTACCTGTATGGTACCAAGTTGTAACATCCCGAAAATACGAGTTCATAAATTTACAATTTAGTTGTAAATTAATTAGTAAAATAAACTAACTAGAAATGACACTAACTAAGTTTGTTAGTCACTTATGAGTAGTTAGGGGTTCAAACAAACAAAAAGTGAAAGATGAAGGACTAAATGTGCCTAAATGGAAACTAATTTATTGAAATAAGAAAATTAAAAACATAAAACACATTTTCTGTGTTTGTTGAAGTCGACCAACATCAGGGGCGACCCCAGGCTCCCTTTAAACCCTAAACATTCACAAAACAACCAAATTGAAGGTCTAAATCTGATCAAAAATGAAAATCGAGCATAGATTACTGATCCTCATCACAAGGGGATTACAAGGTATGTAAAATTTTGAGAAATCTCTCAACTTGAAATTCTCATGATTTTGGGAAATCTGAAATTTGATGATGCATGTTTGTGTTTTGGTTAGCTTAGTGATGATATAGTGTCTAGAAGTAAAATCTAGACAACTACATGTGAAATCATGTCCGAATTCAGGAAATTCCATGAACACCTTGAAGGTGGGCTATGGGTTTTACAAGATAATGATGAACACTAGGGTTTAGAATGATTATGCTTGTGTAATTTGGTCATAGAAAGTGATTTCAGAAAAATAGGATGTTTAAATGCTACATGAAAGCTTAATTGATGTTAATTCAGCGAAATAGCAAGTTATGAACTTAGATATGAATAATATAAAATTCTGCCCGTTAAGTGTTTGTAAAAAATGCCTCAAAGAAGGCTCGAAATTTAAATCTAAAGTTTAAACGCATGATTGCGATGATTTGACAAAATTATGCGAAATATGATTGAAATGGAG
>JARYGA010035202.1:0-60295 GCA_030545235.1 Helianthus tuberosus | reverse complement strand
AAGGATCCTCCGGGAGATTGATGAAATTAAGAAACAGAAGAAAACGGCAGAGGATCATTCCCCACTGATGCCCAGATCTTTGAATTTTGACACTCCGGTGATTACTTCTCAGCCATCAGTGGTTCCAGACATTCAATATGCGGGTGGACCAAAAGGAGTGCACTATGGAACAACAGCTATGACCCAGGCACTAGGTTCATATTTCCAGCCAGCAGGATCCTATCCCCAGCATATGGGATCCCTCACGAGTACAGGAGGATATTCAGGAGTGCAGCAGCATCAAGGATCCTCCTTCGTTCCAGGATCTTCCTTCGTTCCAGGATCATCCCAGGTTCAAGGATCCTCCTTCGTTCCAGGATCATCCCAGGTTCAAGGATCCTCCTTCGTTCCAGGATCATCCCAGGTTCAAGGATCCTCCTTCGTTCCAGGATCATCCCAGGTTCAAGGATCCTCCTTTGTTCCAGGATCGTCTCAGTTTCAGGGATCCTTCCAGATGCCAGGATCCTTGAGGAGTTTACAAACAGGAAGTTCAGATGTCCATCAAGGAGATTTTATTCCAATGCAGACCAATGCCTCTACCGGTCCCTCGATCATTCCAGAGTCTCAACAATATGGATTGACCTCTATTCTTCCTAACTTGAATCCAATGGGAGGTAACACTTTTAATAATTCTCATACTACTAACCATGGTCTTATGCAGGATCCAGGTATCAATCATGCCATGGCCAGAGAATTACAAAAGATAAAGGATATGATCTCGAGTGTTCCGGGAGTAGTCAAACCTATTCCAGAGATTGCAGATGGGAGCCACAAGATATCTCGCTTTGCACCACCAATCTGTGATGCTGAGATACCCAAGAGGTTCCATGTGCCTACAATGAAATTGTACGATGGTTCGACAGATCCTGAAGAACACATAGCACAATACAGGGAGAGGATGGAGATCAATCCAATCCCAGAAAAGTTAAAGGAAGCATGCTTATGCAAAGGATTCGGATCCACTCTTACTGGATCAGCTCTCAAGTGGCTGCTAAGTCTTCCTCCCTATTCTATTACCTCATTTGCAAACCTAGTTAACTTGTTTAATACTCAGTTTTCTTGTAGTAGAAAATTTGAAAGATTAACTAGTGATTTATATAGGATAACCCAGGGTCATAATGAATCATTAAGGGATTATATTACCAAATTTAGTAAAGAATCCTTAGACATTCCCAACTTAGATATAGCCACGGCTGTTGAAGCCTTCAAAATGGGACTGCTTAGGGATTCGTTATTTTATGATGATCTTGTTATGACACCATGCAGGAACCTAGATGAGGTAAGAACCCGGGCCCTCAGGTTCATTCGGCTAGAGGATGACAAGAGGATTCAGGAGAGGATAACAGGATCCTCAAAGCAGGATAAGCAAGGATCCTCATTCAGAAACAACAAGTTCAGATCCTACAACAAATCTGATAATCAGAACGTGCATTCTATTGATCAAGAAGAGGATGATGAGGATTATCCTCCAATTTCTGAATATTGCTTTAGTGTTGATAACAATGAACTAATCCTTGCCATGCAGAACCTAGGTGATAAAGCTAGATGGCCAAGAAAGAATGACAGGCCAGCTGCAACTAAGGATAAATCAAAGTGGTGTGCATATCATGAAGATTTTGGGCACCTCACAGAAGAATGCATTGCATTAAGAAAGGAGATTGGATACTTGTTGAGCAAAGGGCATCTAAAAGAGTTGTTGGGTAGGAAAAAGTCAAGGACTCAGGATCCTGAAAGGATCCCTGAGAAGGCTCCAGCCCCTCCAGCAGATGCACAAGTGATAAACTTTATTTCTGGGGGATCCGACATTTGTGGCACATCCTTCTCAGCAGCTAAGAGGCATGCAAAGGAAACTAAAATGGATAATGGAGAAAGACCAGTTCGAACATCGAGTGTCTCCGAAGGAAAAGTCATAACCTTTGATGAAGAGGATCGTACTGATATCCAGGATCCTCATCACGATGGTTTAGTTATTACTCTTTTTATATCTAACTATTTTGTCCGCAGGATCCTAATAGACGGAGGAAGTTCAGTGAACATTATCCAGCTTGACGTTCTAAAGAAGATGGGTATCCCTGAATCAGAGATCATACCAAGATCCTCCGTGCTCGTGGGATTTAGTGGCGAAACTAAGAACACCCTGGGGGACATTAAACTCCCAATATATATTGAAGGCTTACACTCTTATAAAAAATTTTGTGTTATTGACTGTTTATCTTGTTGTAATGTTATCCTTGGCAGGCCCTGGATACACGATATGAAAGCAGTCCCATCTACTTACCATCAATGTGTGAAGCTCCCTAGTCCTTGGGGAATAGTAAAGATTGATAGCGATCAGCAGGAAGCTAAGAATTGCTACACTTCATCGATGAAACCAGCTTCGAAGTCAAGGGAGCAATAGCAATCAAGGTATCCTCCAAGGAATGTCTTGGAGGCCAGAGAGCAGGATGTGGTAGAAATCCTCATGGATCCTGATGATCCTGAATCCAAAATCTATATCGGATCAGGGATCCTTGGCGAAATGAAAGAAGACCTCATATCCTTCCTCAAAAGGAGAAAGACTACCTTTGCATGGAAACATGAAGACATGACTGGTATATCCAAAGATGTTATCACCCATAAACTCGGCATCGACAGATCCTTCAAACCAATACATCAAAGAAGAAGGAAGTTTGCACCAGAAAGGAATGCCATTATCCAGGAAGAGGTAGAAAAATTGCTCCGGGCAGGTATGATTAGAGAGGTCAAGTATCCAAGATGGCTGGCCAATGTGGTTGTTGTTCAAAAGAAAAACGGAAAGTGGAGGGTATGTGTCGATTTTACCGATTTAAATAAGGCATGTCCCAAGGATCCTTTCCCTTTACCCCACATTGACTCCATGGTGGATGCAACTGCGGGTCATGAACTGTTAACTTTTATGGATGCTTCATCTGGATTTCAACAAATCCAAATGGAACCATCCGACCAAGAGGATACAGCCTTCATGACTCCAACTGGTATATATTGCTATATTGCTATGCCGTTTGGATTGAGAAATGCAGGTGCAACGTACCAAAGGCTGGTGAATATGATGTTCAAGGATCAGATTGGACAAACTATGGAGGTTTACATAGATGATATGGTGGTGAAATCCTTAAAAGCTGAGGATCACCTACGAGACTTGGAGGAAGCATTTGATATCCTTGACAAATATAATATGAAGCTTAATCCTTCAAAATGTCATTTTGGTGTTAAAGCAGGTAAATTCTTAGGATACATGGTGACTAAGAGAGGCATCGAAGCTAGCCCGGAACAAATCAAAGCAATAGTGAACATCAAATCTCCGGCCAATGCTAAGGATGTTCAAAGGTTAACAGGAAGGATAGCAGCCTTGAACAGATTCATATCCAAGTCCTCCGAGAAATGTAAAGAATTCTATGATATCCTAAGGAAGAACAAGAAATTTGAGTGGACGGAGAAGCATGAAAATGCTTTAAAAGCCCTCAAAGATTACCTATCCTCGGCCCCGGCTTTAATGAAACCAGAAAAAGGTGAAGTGTTATCCTTGTATCTCGCAGTATCCTCAAAAGCAGTAAGTGCGGTCCTTGTTAAGGATCATCAAGGTACACAACATCCCGTTTATTATGTAAGTAAAAGTTTACTTGATGCCGAATCCAGGTACTCACACCTTGAAAAACTTATCCTTGCATTAATAATGGCATCTACCAAGTTAAGACATTATTTTGAAACTCATGTTATCATTGTTAAAACTAATTTTCCAATTAAGAATGTCCTCAGGAAACCAGAGATGTCCGGAAGGATGGCTAAGTGGGCAGTAAAGCTGAGTGCCTATGATATAAGATATGAGCCTAGGACAGCTATCAAATCCCAAGCATTAGCTGACTTTGTGGCTGATTTCAGTAGTGATCTACAAGAAGAAGCTGAGCTAGAAGTCCAGCAGCTAGAAGAGACCAAGGATCCTTGGATACTCCACACTGATGGATCCTCAAATGTCAAAGGCACAGGGCTTGGAATACTACTAAAATCGCCACAGGGGGACATAATACCCCATTCTATAGCTTGTGAGTTCCAAACCACTAATAATGAGGCTGAATATGAAGCCTTAATTGCTGGTTTGCAAATTGCAAAGCATATGGGGATCAGGTATCTTGAGGTACACGTAGATTCTTTGTTAATTACAAATCACTTTAGTGGATCATATGCTGTTAAAGGTGAAAAACTAACCAAATATTTGGAGATAGTCAAAAGTTTGGCACTCTCTTTTGTTTCCTTTAGTTTGTCACAGGTACCAAGGGAAGAAAATACAGAAGCTGATGCATTGGCTAACTTAGGATCATCTTTGAAGATCCCAGAGGATATCAAGATTCCTATTATCCATATCCTGACCCCGGCTATCGAGGATCACCAGACTATGGAGATAGGAGATGATTCTGCAGTTATCCCTAGTGAGGATATTCAATCCTATTCAGGATCCAGATCATGGATCTCACCAATTATGAGATACTTACAACATGGAGAGATTCCTACAGGAGAAAACCCTAGGGCTTTCAAATCTAAGGTATCTCAATTCACAATTATGAATAATATGTTGTATAGACGATCTCTTGCAGGACCATACTTGAGATGCATTGAGGATCCTGAAGTTCAGGAAGTTTTAAAAGACTTCCATGAAGGAGATTGTGGAAACCACACTGGGGGCAGGGCTTTATTTTCAAGGATCCTGAGGACAGGATATTATTGGCCAACCATGAAGAAAGATGCTGTGGAGTATGCCAGAAGATGTGATCATTGCCAGAGACACAGCAATATCCTTCATCAGCCAGCCGAATTATTGCATCCTATTTCCTCCTCTTGGCCATTTATGAGATGGGGTATGGATATAGTTGGCAAGTTCCCTAAGGCACCTGGTGGAAAAGTATTCATGCTAGCTATGACTGATTACTTCTCCAAGTGGATAGAGGCTGAAGCTTTTGCCCAAGTTAGAGAAAAGGAAGTTATATCCTTCATTAAAAGAAATATTATAACTAGATTTGGAATTCCCTCTGAGATTATATGTGATAATGGTTCCCAATTTATTGGGGGCAGAACCACTAACTTTTGTGACAGCTGGGGGATTAGGATGATAACATCAACACCAGTCCACCCACAAGCTAATGGCCAAGCAGAATCATCAAACAAGATCATCATCAACAATTTGAAGAAAAAGCTTGGATCCAAGAAAGGGAAGTGGGCAGAAGAACTACCCTATGTGCTCTGGGCTGACAGGACAACCCCTAAGAATGCTACTGGTCAAACACCATTCTCTTTGGTGTTTGGGGCAGAATCAGTGATCCCAACAGAAATGGTGGTTCCTACTGCTAGAACAAGTACCCGTGATCCTGAGGAAAATGATGAAAACTTGGCTCAAGACCTGGATACTATTGAAGAAATCAGGGATATGGCTAGGATCAGGATGGCCAGTTATCAACAAAGAATGGCTGGTGCTTACAACAAAAATGTCAGGATCAGGAGGTTTCAAGTTGGAGATATGGTGTTAAGGAAAGCATTTCAGAATACCACCAATCCTGCCGATGGAAAATTGGCTCCAAAATGGGAAGGCCCTTATTTGATTGAAGCTGAAGCAGGAAAGGGGGCATATAGATTGCTAACCATGGAAGGTGATTTGCTACCGAGAGCTTGGAATGCTGTTCACTTGAAGAAATATTTCATGTGACAAGGATCCTCGTGGCAGAGGTGATCCTAGTGAAAGGGATATCCTTAAAGGATCCTCAAAGTATCGGTGATCCTTATTCAGGTAATATCCTAATCTTGAACTATTTCATTTCTTTATTTTCTCATATTAGGATAAGGATCATGTATCCTTTATCCATTTCTCACGTGAGTTCAAGTTTTGAAAGTTCAGGTATCTTTAGCACAACGTTGGTTATCCACAGAAGCAATCCGTCTTTGGGTTTAACCCCAGTTATTTGGGCTTGTCCCCAGATTCCGCCTGTAGCGCACGATGATCCTGGTGTAGTTCAAGGCTTTGGGACCAGTACTCGTTCTAGGGGCTGATAATTCCATTGTTCTGGCTATGCTTAGGATCCTACGTATAATGGTAGACGTACCATACATCCGGTCATAAGGTTTCTAACGTTTTCACGTTAGCTAAGGTTTCTAACGTTTTCACGTTAGCTAAGGTTTTGGCATCTTCATGTCACTAAGTTTGGATAGTCGCCAGTTAGGGCCATACTCCAGTTTACACACGATCCTTGGGCTTGTCCCCAGTTATCCTTGGGCTTGTCCCCAGTTATCCTTGGGCTTGTCCCCAGTTATCCTTGGGCTTGTCCCCAGTTGCTAACTCTTTTCTTATATTGGCTTAGTCCCAAGTTATGCTCTATTTCAGGTCATTGAAGATAGGCAGTTAGGGATCCTTGATCCTTATTTCACTCTAAGGTTTATCTTATAGTTATCCTTATTATGGTTAGGATTCTAACTTGGATCCTCAGGTATGATCCTTAACTCTTTTGATTCTATTCATTATTCTTTTAAATAACCCTTATACTTGACAACTGAACTTATCAATTTTAAATCATGTCATTTTTTAAAAAAACTTATCTGTTATGGGATATGTGATCCTTGTTCATATCCTAAACTTTTTGGATATCTTTTCTAGTTTTTCAAGGCTTGATAAGTATAAACAAATTGAACATTATAACAGTTGGAAAATAACATACTAAAAGGGATAACAAATACAAGATAAGCGACAAAAGGTTAAATTTTTATTTATTAACATAAGACTAACCCTTTAAAGGTTGTCAAAATTACCTACCCGAGCTTCTACCAGCAAAACGTGGCCCGTCCGCTGGGGTAGGTAAAGGGTGTCCATGATAATGAGTTCAAAGATAGTGCAGGAATATAAAGGCGGCAGGATCACAATGGCTTCATCCCCCAAACAGAGGATCCCTCCACCGATTGCAATCCTGCCTATTGTCCAAAGGATCATACATGATCCTTAATCCTAAAACCTATTGTTCAAAGTACAACCCATGAAATTGTCTTAAACATCACAACCACAAAAAACGACCATCAAACTAAAAAATTGGGCTCCGGCCTTGGCACATGTATCCATCATCGCCCAATTGTGCAGCTCACACCTTGGCTGCATCACCACCAGCATCATCACCACCAGCCTGATCCTTCCCACTGCCACTTGCCTCAATTGCCAGGACATCAGCTGCCTCCTCCTCATCATCCTCAAGATCTGCCAACCTTGCCTTCCAGCCTTCAACATCCTAGCTGCTTTTGTCGAAACTAGGATCTTGAGCTTCCTGGGCCATCTTCAACTTAGTCTGATACATTGTGATGGCAGCAGAGAGCTTGGTATTTTCGATGAGGTCATGCTTTTCATAATCAAAGTTGACCAGCACCTTGGCCATTTCCTGCTTGGTATCCTGGAGTTCCTTCCGAGCATCAGCAAGTGCAAGATCTTTGAGCACGGCAACTTGTTGGAGATCAGCTATTTTCTTGTCCAGCTCCTCAACATTGCCCACGTAATCCTCTATCTCAGCAAATTTCTGCAGAAAGAAGATAAGGCAGTTCAAGGTCAAGTGATCCTCATAAGAGTAGGATACCTAGGCAAAGTTAAGGATCCTTACATCATTGAAGTATTCAAGGAATTGGTGGCGGATCAGTGGCAGCCCTTGAAGATCTTCAGCATCAGAAGTTTTCCTTTTCTTGACACCCTTTCCTTTAGTGGGTGCCCTTGGAATGGAGATGCTAGGACTGGTAGTGGACCTCTTCTTCCTGGGTCGTACGAGATCAAGATCAGCTGTGTTGAATTGGGAAACAGGCTTGACAGGTTTTCCAGCGCCTACACATTCAAAGCAAGATGAGTATCCTTATCCTATTTCAATTTATCTATTTATTTTAATATTTAAACTATGCAAAAGACAGGATACTTACTCGACATGGTAATGGAACCTGAGGATACTTCTTGTGAGTCTTGGGTGTCTATCTTGAATGTCCTTGTTTCAGGATCAAGCTTCCAAAAAGCAGCGAGCCTATCCTTGGTTTCAGGTGATGTGCGGATACGTGAAACGGTGATAGCTGCAAAACAAGAAAGCAAAAATATAAGTTATCCTTGCAATCAAAGAAAGTTCCTGGTGATCCTTATCAGGATCCTCCATTCCACCATGGGTAGCCCAATTTTTAGGAAGATCCTTTCCATCCTGGATAGAATCTCTCTTGACAAAGAAAAAGCGACGTTTCCAGTCTTTGTCATTCTTGGTGACTTTCAGAAGAGGATGATCTGCACCGGGTTTTCGCTTGAACAAATAACGATGGGAACCAAAAGTAGTGAGATCATACAGCTCCGCCAATTCTGACATGCCCAAAGCAATGCCTTCTTGTTCGATGATCCTCTCCAGGGTATACAAGACCCTCCAAATCATCGGCATGGCTTGGATATAAGAGATGCCGGTAAGGGAAAAGAAGGATTGTGTAAACTCTGGGAAAGGATAGGTGTATCCTATGCTGAATGTAGTGGCTGGAAATGCAACCCATGTTTCTGAAACATAGTCGCTAAGGGTAGTAGGATCAAAGGGTCTGATAAAGGCATTCGCCGGAAAACAGCAACGGATTCTGTCTATCTGTGCGTCGTTAAAACAACACTTTTCATTCGCTGAGTCCTTGATGATTTTCTGACTTTCCAAAGGGCTATCCTTCTTGTGATCTTTGCCCGGAGAACTTCGGAGCAACATCTTTGATGGAAAGATAAAAACAGAGCAAGAGAGGGAAAAGGATAGAGAAAGAGAATACCTGAACGTCTTCGGAATGTGGATTATAAAGGGAGTTTCTCTGAAAATTTAAATGCATTTGATCCTATCTATATCTCTATTTATAATCATGATCTTGCAGGTTGTCACTTCCGTGACATCATCATCGCAACGACTAGTTCAAAATTAACGGCTATATATCCGTTAGTTTGTTACGGATAAGATCAAGAAAACATAACTCGCTAATTTTACAATTTCACTCCTTATATTTTGGGGGCAATTGTTAGGGGAGGATTTTCTAACAATTAGTGATCCTTATTCGTTATCCTAACTGGTGATCCTTACTTCTGTGACAGGTGGTGATCCTCAGAAGGGCTTTAGGATCAGGATCAGGATCATGGATCACTTCAAGGATCCTCATACTGACGATTGTTTACATATGTTTTATAACACCTCGCAGGTATAACAAGCTTGACCAAGTCTTAGCGGCATTCTTGGAGAATATTCCCGAAGTATTCTGCACGTGCTAGATCAAAACTAGACGTTATGGAGAACGTGGAGGCTTGGCCCGAAAGTCGAAGAGTTTGTTAACTAGATATTTTTCTTATTTTAAAAGGGGTAACGAGCTAGTTAGTGACACTTAGTCATTTTGGCAGTTACACACACTCGCAAACACGCTCATACAAGCTCTCGTTCAAACACTTAGCAATTACTTACACTTTTTACACATTTCACCGTAGTGATCCTTGTACCTAGCTCGTTACTATCCGAAGTTGTAAACGTTTATTCATTTATTTGAGCTTGGTGATCGGTAGTTTCCATCACCCGGGGTTTTTTGTGCCGGAGATCAATTCTTGATCAAGGGCTTTTTCCCCGTATAAATCCTTGTGTTGTTTGTGCATTCCACATTGAAGTGATCCTCATTGTTGTTACACTTTTTGAGCATCATACCCCGTAATCTAGAGTTTGGTTGCAATATTCTCAACAGATTTTTTTGACCAAAACACTTTTAAGGGTTACTCCTTTGTTAATAAATAAAATCTTAACCTTTTGTCGCTTATCTTGTGTTGTTATCCTTTTGTTTCTTTAATTTTCCTTTGTTTTGATGCATATTCATTGAATAAACAATTTTGAATAAGTCAGATTGAAAATATTTAGGACATGATCCATGATCAAATATCCTATAGTTAAAGAATCCCAAAAAGCAATATGTTTTAAGGATCACAAGTCTAGTTGTCAAAGTTTTTAAGGGTTATTCAAATAAATAATGAATAGGATTAAAAATAGTTAAGGATCATACCTGAGGGTCCAAGTTAGGATCCTAACCATAATAAGGATAACTATAAGATAAACCTTAGAGAGAAGTAAGGATCAAGGATCCCTAGTTGCTTGTCTTCAAGGACCTGAAATAGATCATAACTTGGGACTAAGCCAATATAAGATAAGAATTAGCAACTGGGGACAAGCCCAAGGATAGCTGGGGACAAGCCCAAGGATAACTGGAGACAAGCCCAAGGATAACTGGGGACAAGCCCAAGGATAACTGGGGACAAGCCCAAGGATAACTGGGGACAAGCCCAAGGATCGTATGTAAACTGGAGTATGGCCCTAACTGGCGACTATCCAAACTTAGTGACATGAAAATGCCAAAACCTTACCTAACGTGAAAACGTTAGAAACCTTAGCTAACGTGAAAACGTTAGAAACCTTAGGAACGGATGTATGGTACGTCTACCATTATACGTAGGATCCTCGGCATAGCCAGTACAATGGAATTATCAGCCCCTAAAACGAGTACTGGTCCCACTGCCTTGAACCATACTAGGATCATCATGCGCTACAGGCGGAACTGGGGTCAAGCCCAAGGATAACCGGGGTTAAACCCAAGGAACGGATTGCTTCTGCAGATAACCAATGTTATGCAAAGGATACCTGAACTTTCAAAACTTAAAATCACGTGAGAGATGGATAAAGGACACATGATCCTTATCCCTATATGAGAAAATAAAGAAATGAAATAGTTCAAGATTTGGATATTACCCAAGTATGGATCATTGATACTTTAACGATACCCCTATCGTGAGGATCATCTGTGCCATGAGGATCCTGTTCATATGAAATATTTCTTCAAATGGACAGCATTCCAAGCTCTTGGTAGCAAATCACCTTCCATGGTTAGCAATCTATATGCCCCATTTCCTGCTTCAGCTTCAATCAAATAAGGGCCTTCCCATTTTGGAGCCAATTTTCCATCAGCAGGATTGGTGGTATTCTGAAATGCTTTCCTCAATACCATATCTCCAACTTGAAACTTCCTGATCCTGACATTTTTGTTGTAGGCACCAGCCATTCTTTGTTGATAACTGGCCATCCTTATCCTAGCGAGATCCCTGATTTCTTCAATAGTATCCAGGTCTTGAGCTAAGTTCTCATCATTCTCCTCAGGATCACGAGTACTTGTTCTAGCAGTTGGAACCACCATTTCTGTTGGGATCACTGATTCTGCCCCAAATACCAAAGAGAATGGTGTTTGACCAGTAGCATTCTTAGGGGTTGTCCTATCAGTCCAAAGCACATAGGGTAGTTCTTCTGCCCATTTCCCTTTCTTGGATCCAAGTTTCTTCTTCAAATTGTTGATGATGATCTTGTTGGATGATTCTGCTTGACCATTAGCTTGTGGGTGGACTGGTGTTGATGTTATCATCTTAATCCCCCAGCTGTCACAAAAGTTAGTGGTTCTGCCCCCAATAAATTGGGAACCATTATCACATATAATTTCAGAAGGAATTCCAAATCTAGTTATAATATTTCTTTTAATGAAGGATATAACTTCCTTTTCTCTGACTTGGGCAAAAGCTTCAGCCTCTATCCACTTGGAGAAGTAATCAGGCATAGCAAGCATGAATACTTTTCCACCAGGTGCCTTAGGGAGCTTACCCACTATATCCATACCCCATCTCATAAATGGCCAAGAGGAGGATATAGGATGCAATAATTCAGCTGGTTGATGAAGGATATTGCTGTGTCTCTGACAAGGATCACATCTCTTAGCATACTCCACAGCATCTCTTTTCATGGTTGGCCAGTAGTATCCTGTCCTCAGGATCCTTGAGAATAATGCCCTGCCCCCAGTGTGGTTTCCACAATCTCCTTCATGGAAGTCTTTTAAAACTTCTTGGATTTCAGGATCCTCAATGCATCTCAAGTATGGTCCTGCAAGAGATCGTCTATACAACATATTATTTAAAATTGTGAATTGAGATACCTTAGATTTGAAAGCCCTAGGGTTTTCTCCTGTAGGAATCTCTCCATGTTGTAAGTATCTCATAATTGGTGAGATCCATGATCCTGATCCTGAATGGGATTAAGTATCCTCACTAGGGATAATTTCAGAATCATTTCCTATCTCCATAGCCACATGATCCTCGATAGCCGGGGTCAGGATATGGATAATAGGGATCTTGATATCCTCCGGGATCTTCAAGGATGATCCTAAGTTAGCCAATGCATCAGCTTCTGTATTTTCTTCCCTTGGTACCTGCGTCAAACTAAAGGAAACAAAAGTGAGTGCCAAACTTTTGACTATCTCTAAATATTTGGTTAGCTTTTCACCTTTAACAGCATAGGATCCATTAAAGTGGTTTGTAATTAACAATGAATCTACATGTACCTCAAGATACCTGATCCCCATATGCTTTGCAATTTGCAAACCAGCAATTAAGGCTTCATATTCAGCCTCATTGTTAGTGGTTTGGAACTCACAAGATATAGAGTGGGGTATTATGTCCCCCTGTGGCGATTTTAGTAGTATTCCAAGCCCTGTGCCTTTGACATTTGAGGATCCATCAGTATAGAGTATCCAAGGATCCTTGGTCTCCTCTAGCTGCTTGACTTCTAACTCAACTTCTTTTTGTAAATCACTACTGAAATCAGCCACAAAGTCAGCTAATGCTTGGGATTTGATGGCTGTCCTAGGCTCATATCTTATATCATATACACTTAGCTTCACTGCCCACTTAGCCATCCTTCCTGACATCTCTGGCTTTCTGAGGACATTCTTAATTGGGAAATTAGTTTTAACAACAATAACATGAGTTTCAAAATAATGTCTCAACTTAGTGGATGCCATAATTAATGCAAGAATAAGCTTTTCAAGGTGTGAATACCTGGATTCAGCATCAAGTAAACTTTTACTTACATAATAGACAGGATGTTGTGTACCTTCATGATCCTTAACAAGGACCGCACTTACTGCTTTTGAGGATACTGCAAGATATAAGGATAGCACATCGCCTTTTTCTGGTTTCATCAAGGCCGGGGCTGAGGATAGGTAATCTTTGAGGGCTCTTAAAGCATTTTCATGCTTCTCAGTCCACTCAAATTTCTTGTTCTTCCTTAGGATATCATAGAATTCTTTGCACTTCTCTGAGGATTTGGATATAAATCTGTTCAAAGCTGCTATCCTGCCTGTTAGCCTTTGAACATCCTTAGCATTGGCCGGAGATTTGATGTTCACTATTGCTTTGATTTGTTCCGGGCTAGCTTCAATGCCTCTCTTGGTCACCATATATCCTAAGAATTTACCTGCTTTAACACCGAAGTGACATTTTGAAGGATTAAGTTTCATGTTATATTTGTCAAGGATATCGAATGCTTCCTCCAAGTCCCTCAGGTGATCCTCAGCTTTTATGGATTTTACCACCATATCATCTATGTAAACCTCCATAGTTTGTCCAATCTGATCCTTGAACATCATATTCACCAGCCTTTGATATGTTGCACCTGCATTTCTTAATCCGAACGGCATAGCAATATAGCAGTATATACCAGTTGGAGTCATGAAGGCTGTATCCTCTTGGTCGGATGGTTCCATTTGGATTTGTTGAAATCCAGATGAAGCATCCATAAAAGTTAACAGTTCATGACCCGCAGTTGCATCCACCATGGAGTCAATGTGGGGTAATGGGAAAGGATCCTTGGGACATGCCTTATTTAAATCGGTAAAATCGACACATACCCTCCACTTTCCGTTTTTCTTTTGAACAACAACCACATTGGCCAACCATCTTGGATACTTGACCTCTCTAATCATACCTGCCCGGAGCAACTTTTCTACCTCTTCTTGGATAATGGCATTCCTTTCCGGTGCAAACTTTCTTCTCCTTTGATGGATCGGTTTGAAGGACCTATCAAGGCCAAGTTTGTGAGTGATTACATCTTTAGATATACCAGTCATGTCTTCGTGTTTCCATGCAAAGGTAGTCTTTCTCCTTTTGAGGAAGGATATGAGGTCTTCTTTCATTTCGCCAAGGATCCCTGATCCGATATAGATTTTGGATTCAGGATCATCAGGATCCATGAGGACTTCTACCACATCCTGCTCTCTTGCCTCCAAGACATCCCTTGGAGGATACTTTGATTGCTATTGCTCCCTTGACTTCGAGGCCGGTTTCATCGATGAAGTATAGCAATTCTTGGCCTCCTGCTGATCACTATCAATCTTGACTATTCCCCAAGGACTAGGGAGCTTCACACATTGATGGTAAGTAGATGGGACTGCCTTCATATCGTGTATCCAGGGCCTGCCAAGGATAACATTACAACAAGATAAACAGTCAATAACACAAAATATTTGATAAGAGTGTAGGCCTTCGATGTATATTGGGAGCTTAATGTCCCCTAGGGTATTCTTAGTTTCGCCACTAAATCCCACGAGCACGGAGGATCTTGGTATGATATCTGATTCAGGGATACCCATCTTCTTTAGAACATCAAGCTGGATAATGTTCACTGAACTTCCTCCGTCTATAAGGATCATGCGGACAAAATGGTTAGAAATAAAAAGAGTAATAACTAAGCCATCGTGATGAGGATCCTGGATATCAACACGATCATCCTCATCAAAGGTTATGACTTTTCCTTCGGAGACACTTGATGTTCGAACAGGTCTTTCTCCATTATCCATTTTAGCTTCCTTTGCATGCCTTTTAGCTGCTGAGAAGGATGTGCCACAAATGTCTGATCCTCCAGAAATAAAGTTTATTACTTGTTCATCTGCTGGAGGGGCTGGAGCCTTCTCAGGGATCCTTTCAGGATCCTGAGTCCTTGACTTTTTTCTTCCCAACAATTCTTTTAGATGCCCCTTGCTCAACAAATATCCAATTTCCTTTCTTAGTGCTATGCATTCTTCTGTAAGATGCCCAAAATCTTCATGGTATGCACACCACTTTGATATATCCTTAGTTGCAGCTGTCCTATCATTTTTTCTGGGCCATCTAGCTTTATCACCTAGATTCTGCATCGCAAGGATTAGTTCATTATTATCAACAGAAAAACAATATTCAGAAATTGGAGGATAATCCTCATCATCCTCTTCTTGATCAACAGAATGCACGTTCTGGTTATCAGATCTGTTGTAGGATCTGAACTTGTTGTTTCTGAATGAGGATCCTTGCTTATCCTGCTTTGAGGATCCTGCTAACCTCTCCTGGATCCTCTTGTCATCCTCTAGCCGAATGAACCTAAGTGCTCGTGTTCTTACCTCATCTAAGTTCCTGCATGGTGTCATAACAAGATCATCATAGAACGACGAATCCCTAAGCAGTCCCATTTTAAAGGCCTCAACAGCCGTAGCTATATCTAAGTTAGGAATGTCTAAGGATTCTTTACTGAATTTGGTAATGTAATCCCTTAATGATTCATTATGACCCTGGGTTATCCTATATAGATCACTAGTTAATCGTTCAAATTTTCTACTACAAGAAAACTGATTATTAAACAGGTTAACTAGATTAGCAAATGAGGTAATAGAGTAGGGGGGAAGACTTAGCAGCCATTTGAGAGCTGATCCAGTAAGAGTGGATCCGAATCCCTTGCACAGGCACGCTTCCTTTAACCTTTCTGGGATTGGATTGATCTCCATCCTCTCCCTGTATTGTGCTATGTGTTCTTCAGGATCCGTCGAACCATCATACAGCTTCATTGTTGGCACATGGAACCTCTTGGGTATCTCAGCATCACAGATTGGTGGTGCAAAACGAGATATCTTGTGGCTCCCATCTGCAATCTCTGGGATAGGTTTGACCACTCCTGGAACACTTGATATCATATCCTTTAGCTTTTGCAATTCTCTGGCCATGGCATGATTGATACCTGGATCCTGCATAAGACCATGGTTAGTAGTATAAGAATTATTAAAAGTGTTACCTCCCATCGGATTCGAATTAGGAAGAATGGATGTTAATCCATATTGTTGGGGCTCTGGAATGATCGAGGGACCAGTAGAAGCATTGGTCTGCATTGGAATAAAATCTCCCTGATGGACATCTGAACTTCCTGTTTGCAAACTCCTCAAGGATCCTGGCATCTGGAAGGATCCCTGAAACTGGGACGATCCTGGAACAAAGGAGGATCCTTGAAGCTGGGATGATCCTGGATCAAAGGAGGATCCTTGAACCTGGGATGATCCTGGAACAAAGGAGGATCCTTGAACCTGGGATGATCCTGGAACAAAGGAGGATCCTTGAACCTGGGATGATCCTGGAACAAAGGAGGATCCTTGAACCTGCTGCGCTCCTGAATATCCTCCTGAATTCGTAAGGGATCCCATATGCTGAGGATAGGATCCCGGTGGCTGGAAATATGAACCTGATGCCTGGGTCACTGTTGTTGTTCCGTAGTGCACTCCTTTTGGTCCACCCACATATTGAACATCTGGAACCACTGATGGCTGAGAAGTAATCACCGGAGTATCAAAATTCAAAGATTTTGGCACCAGTGGGGAATGATCCTCTGCCGTTTTCTTTTGCTTCTTGAGATCTCTGATTTCTTTGAGAATCCTTTCATTGGTCTTATCCTGTTGCCGTATCGGATCCTTCATCTGCAAAATCAAAGTAAACATGTCACTAGTAGTAGGAGTGTAAGAAGCAGAAGAAGTTGGAGGTTTTGAGAAAATGGGAGTTGGTTTCTTCGCAGCATTCTCAGCATTCTTCTGGGATCCAGAAGGCGGTGGAGGCAAAGGGGGAACGCCTTGTGAAGAAGTGAATGAGGGCATCAAATCTGAAGCATTCTTCGCTGAGGAAGCCATTTGCTTGGTTGTAGTGAACTGAAATGAGCACAGAAATGCGAATTTTTCTAAGGATGAAGCACCAATTGCCCCACGGTGGGCGCCAAACTGTTTTGGTCAAAAAATCTGATGAGGATATTGCAACCAAACTCTCTGTTACGGGGTATGATGCTTATAGTTTAGAACAATAACAAGGATCACTTCAATGTAAATTGCACAAATGACACAAGGATTTGTACGGGGAAAAAGCCCTTGATCAAGAGTTGATCTCCGGCACAAAAAACCCCGGGTGATGGAAACTACCGATCACCAAGCTCAAATAAATGAATAAATGTTTACAACTTCGGATAGTAACGAGCTAGGTACAAGGATCACTATCGTGAAATGTGTATAAGTGAATGAAAACTAATGAGTGTTCGTCGAGAGCTTCAAGAGTGCGAGTATATGAGAGTGTGTGTAGCTGAAAATGGCTAAGTGTTCTAATTCTAGCTCGTTACTCCTTTTAAAATAGAAGTTAACTACAATAACTAACTATCCGACTTTCGTGCCAAGCTCCCACGTTCTCCACAACGTCCATTTCTGGTCAATCGTGTACGAAATACCCGTGGAATATTCCATAGTACCGTTGCCAAGACCAAGTCAAGCTTGTTACTCCTGCGAAGCAACACAAAACATAAACAAACAATCGTCAGTATGAGGATCCTTAAAGTGATCCATGATCCTGATCCTGAAGCTCTTCTGAGGATCACCACCTGTCACAGAAGTAAGGATCATTAATTAGGATAACGAATAAGGATCACTAATTGTTAGAAAATCCTCCCCTAACATATACGAACCTAGAAATGCCATAAAATCCCAGGCTTTAGCTGACTTTGTGGCTGATTTCAGTAGTGATATTCAAAATGAAGTAGACTTAGATGTTCAACAGCTAGGAGAATCCTCAGAATCCTGGACACTATACACTGATGGTGCATCTAACGTAAGAGGTATAGGTTTAGGTATACTACTAAAATCGCCACAGGGGGACATAATACCCTAGGCTATTCGATGTGGATTTCCTGCCACTAATAATGAAGCAGAATATGAGGCTTTGATTGCAGGATTAGAACTAGCTAAAAACATGAATATTAAAAGTTTGCAAGTATATGTGGATTCCTTGTCAATTACTAATCATTTTAATGGCTCCTATGCAGTTAAAGGTGAGAAGTTAATTGAATATCTTGATATTCTCAAAAAATTAGCAGGATATTTCGATGTTTTTACACTTGAACAGGTACCAAGAGAAGATAATGCTGAAGCAGATGCCTTAGCAAATCTGGGATCATCGGTCAGGATACTAGAAGGGACCCAAATACCAATATTGCATATCTTGTATCCTGCAATGAATCCTCAGGATAAGGAAGTAGTAAGTATTCAGGATCCTGGAGCTGAGTATCCTGAAGAGGATCCTAAATCCTGGACGGCTCCAATCATAAGATATCTCAAGGAACGACACATCCCAAGCGATGAGAATCCTAAGGCCTTTAGAATGAAGGTATCACGATTCACTATTATAAATAATGTTTTGTACAAGAAATCTCTTGCAGGACCATATTTGAGATGCTTGGAAGATCCTAAAGCCAAAGAAGTACTTTAGGATATACATGAAGGGGATTGTGGTAACTACACGGGGGGCATGTCGTTATTTTCAAAAATATTGAGAACATGATACTATTGGCCGACAATGAAGAAAGATGCAGCAGAATACGCTCGAAGATGTGATGCATGTCAAAGGCATAGTAACATATTGCATCAACCAGCTGAACCATTATATCCTATAGCTTCCCCTTGGCCATTCATGAAGTAGGGGATGGACATAGTAGGAAAGTTGCCAAAAGCTCCGGGAGGAAAAGTCTTTATGCTAGCAATGACTGACTATTTTTCTAAATGGGTTGAAGCCGAAGCATTTGTCCAAGTTAGAGATCAAGAAGTAGTATCCTTCATAAAAAGGAATATCCTGACCAGGTTTGGAGTACCAGCTAAGATAATTTGTGACAATGGTTCTCAGTTCATAAGTAAGGGAACTACTGACTTTTGCAAGAATTGGGGAATAAAAATGATCACATCCACACCAGTACATCCTCAAGCAAATGGACAAGCAGAATCCTCAAACAAGATAATTGTAAACAACCTGAAAAAGAGACTAGGAGCTAAAAAAGGAAGATGGGCAGAAGAGCTACCCTTTGTTTTATGGGCTGATAGAACAACAATAAAGAATGCAACTGGCCAAACTCCGTTCTCCTTAGTATTTGGGGCAGAAGCGGTAATTCCAACGGAAATGGTGATACCTACGGCAAGATCCAATCTCCAATATCCTGAGCAGAATCCTAAAGCTATGTGCCAAGAATTAGACACTGTGGATGAGACAAGAGATGCAGCAAAGCTAAGGATGGCAGCATATCAACAGAGGATATCCAGAGCATACAACAAGAATATAAGGACTAGGAGGTTTCAAGTTGGGGATTGGGTGTTAAGAAAAGCTTTTCAGAATACTACTAATCCTGCCGATGGAAAATTAGCTCCAAAATTGGAAGGACCCTATGAGATTGAATCAGAAGCAGGAAAAGGAGCATATCGACTCAAGAATATGGAAGGGGATATGCTACCAAGATCCTGGAATGCTATATATCTAAAGCTCTATTTCAAGTGAGTTTAGAATTTAATTTCTAACTCAGGATGGTATGAATTCTATCTCTTTTCAATATATTTGAGTTTATTTATTCTTTCGAACCCAATACTGACTTAAGCATCGGAAGGGTGTTAGCCAAGCTAACACCCACCTTAGTTTAAGGTTGTTTTGCAGGATATACTCCAGCATATACACTCAGGATAACTCGAAAGATTAGAGGATTGGCCTCCTCTCTCACGATTAAGGGATCCTGATCCCTTCACAGGTTTAAAGGTATTCACCTTTCTCTCGAATTGGGTTTAAATACCCCGCCTGGAGCGCAAGTGGCTGACAATTTCGTTATTATTGGCTATATCCTGGATCCTCAACGTATATGAGGATTGATCACCCTCTCTCACGAAAGAGTATTTTCATACTCTCTAAGGTTTAAAGGTTTTCACCTTTCTAAGTCATGGGGTTTGAACACTCTCGCCTGTAGCGCATGAAAATCAGGGTTTATCCCCAGGATATTAAGGGTTTATCCCCAGGATGTTAAGGATTTATCCGAAGAAAAGCTAGAGTACGATCATATGATAAACACAGGGGACATACGATTCAAAGGATGACTTAAAGCTTGCACTGAGGACATTCCTAAGGTGGAAGATTGGAATTGACTCTCTAAGAGTCTTTGGTATTGTTTTGGTAAAAAATCAAGCAATGACAATACAACCAAACTTTCTGTTGTGAGGTATGATGCTTGAATCAATGAACAACACTAAGGATCACTCAAAAATTAAATAAATAAGTGACACATAGATTTATACGAGGAAAAAGCCCTTGATCAATGAATGATCTCCGGCATAAAAAACCTCGGGTGATGGAAACTACCGATCACCAACTCAGATTAAACAAGAAATGTATTACAACATCGGATGATAGCGAGCTAATCACAAGGATCACTAGAGTGTATTGTGTAAAAAAGTGTGTAATCGCCAAGTGAATTATCGAGAGCTGGTGAGAGCAGTTGCAAGAGTGTGTGTTAAACTAAAAATAGCCAAGTGTTTTCTATTTAGCTCGCTACCCCTTTTAAAAATGGAAATTATATAAGCTAACAAACATTCCGCATTTCATGCAAGTCCTCCACGAACTCCATAACGTCCACTTCAGTTAAGCACGTGCGGAATAAGTCTTGGAATATGCTCCATAAATATCGCCAAGACCAAGTCCAAGCTGGTACTCCAGCAAAACAACATCATATTCAAAGTAGACAATCGTTAGTATAAGGATCCTTAAGATGATCCATGATCCTGATCCTGCAACACTTCTGAGGATCACCAATTCAAACAGAAGTGAGGATTACTAAACCCAATAGTAATTGAGGATCACTGATCATTGGAAAATCCTCCCCTAACAATTGCCCCCAAAATATAAGGAGTAATTATGTAAATAAACGAGTTATATTTTCTGTCCTTATCCGTAATGAATCAACGGATAACTAGCCGTTGTAATCGGACTAGCCGTTACCATCCTGACGTCACTGAAGTGACTATCCTGCAAGACCATCATTATAAATTGGAGTTAGAGATAGGGATCAATTCGCTTTTAAATTCAAGAGAAACTCCCTTTAAATCCACATCCGAAGATCAAGCAGGTATCTCTCTTCCTCTTCTCCCTTTACGATTTCTTTCTTTGTTCATCTTCTTCTCTACCCTCATGACCAAGATGATGATAAGATCCTCTCCGGCTAAGGATCACACAAAAGACAGTCCTCTTAAGAGCCAGGGGATCATCAAAGATTTAGCGAAAGAAAGATGCTGCTTCACTGATCCACAAATAGACAGAATCCGCCATTGTTTTCCGGCAAACACCGACTTCAAACCATTTGATCTCACCGTTCTAAGTGATTATGTTTCTGAAACCTGGGTAGCTTTTCCGGTTACACCATTCACAATAGGATACTCATATCCTTTTCCAGATTTCACCCAATCCTTCTTCTCTCTCACCGGCATCTCCTACATTCAAGCGATGCTAATGGTCTGGAGGGTCTTATATACCCTTGAAAGGATCATTGAACATGAAGGAATTGCTCTGGGAATGTCAGAGTTTGCAGAGATGTATGACCTTGTTAGCCATGGATCCCATCGGTATCTACTCAAACATAAACCTGGTGAAGAACACCCCATCTTCAAAACCACTAAGAATGACACCAACTGGAAACGGCGATTCTTCTTTGTCAGAAGGGATTCTATCCCTGATGGAAAGGATCTGCCAAGGAAGTGGAGCACCAATGGTAGGATAGAGGATCCTGAGAAGGATCACCAGATGACCTTGCTTTCGTCTTAGGATCACTAACGTCCTTTTGTTTCTTTTTTGCAGCTATTACTGTCGCACACCTCATCACAACATCTGCAACAAAGGAAAGGCTTGCCGCTTTCCGGAGACTTGATCCTGCAAGAAGATCATATAAAACAAATACCCAGGATTCTCAAGAAGTATCCTCAGGTTCTGTCACTATGTCAAGTAAGTATCCTGTTTTTTGCATAGTTAAATGTTTAAATAAATAGTTAAATAGAAATAGGATAAGGATACTTATCTGTTTTGGGTGTGTAGGCGCTGGAAAACCTTCAAGATCTGCCTCCAAATTCAGTGTCGCTGATCTTGACACTATCAGATCCTCAAAGAAAAAGTCGGCTGCTAGCCCCTCTATCATAGTCCCCAAGGCAACCACTTCAAAGGGAATAGGTGGAAAGAAAAGGAAGACCTCTGAAGCTGACAACCTAGAAGGCTTGCCTCTGATCCGCCATCAGTTCCTCGAGTACTTTGCTGATGTAAGGATCACTGACTTAACTTGATTATCCTGCCCATTTGAGGATCACGTGATCCTGAACTTTACATTGTCCTCTTTGCAGAAATTTGCTGAAATTGAGGACTATGTTGGGAACGTCGAAGAGCTTGAGGAGAAATACTCTGATCTCCAAAAAGTGGCGGTGCTCAAGGATCACAAGATTGCCACCCTCGAAAAGGATCTCAATGATGCCAAAACTCAGGCGGTTGCAGCTCAGATCAATGCTGACTATGAGAAGCATGAGATCACGGAGGATGCTAAAGTCTCTGCTGCCATTGCCATGTACAAGACCAAGTTGCAGATGGCCCAAGAAGCTCAGGATCCTAATTTTGACAGGAGCAACTGGGACATGGAGGGCTGGAAGGCTAGGCTGGCTGAGTTGGAGGACGAAGAAGAGGCTGATGAGGTTCTGGCAATCGAGGCTAGTGGCAGTGGCAAGGATCATGTGAAGGATACTGGAGCTGGAGGAGATGCTGATGCAGCTAAGGTGTAAGCTGCAGGAATGGGGGATGAAGGACATTTCTAGACGTAGCCGGAGCCCATTTTTTTAGAATTTGGTATTTTGGTTATGATGTTTTGTTGAACAATGATAGGTTGTAATAACTTTAGACAATAGTTTCTAAGGTGAAGGATCATGGATCCTTGAACAATAGGCAGGATAATGGGTGGTGGATGGATCCTCTGTTTGGGGGATGAAGTCACTCGTTATCCTTCCGTCTTTTATTTCCTGCACTACCAAGACCCGTAAACAATGGACACCCTATGCCAACCCATGTGGACGGGCCACGTTTTGCTGGTAGAAACGTGGGTTGGAAATTTTGACAACCTTAAAGGGTTTAATCTTTTGTGAATAAAATAACTTTAACTTTTTGGCTATCTCCCGTGTTACTATCCTTGTTAGTACTTTACTTTTCAATTGTTGTGATATTCATTTTGTCTAAACTTATCAAGTAAAGAAAAAATTTAATAAATATCCTCAAAAAGTTTAGGATATGATCAAGGATCACATATCCTATAGTCGACAAGTTCTGAAAAGTAATATAGTTTATGGATCATAAATTCAGTTGTCAAAGGATAAGGGTCACTCAAATGAATAATGAATTAAAATTGTTAAGGATCATACCTGAGAATCCAAGTTAGGATCCTAACCTTTAACACTTATAATCAGGATAACCAAAAGACAAACCTTAGTAGAAGGTAAGGATCAAGGATCCTTGGTCGTTTATCTCCAAAAACCTGAAATAAGATACAACTTGGGACTAAGCCAATATAAGATAAGAGTTAGTAACTGGGGACAAGCCTAACAATTCTGGGGACAAGCCCAATATACTGGGGACAAGCCCAAAGGATAACTGGGGACAAGCCCAAAGGATAACTAGGGACAAGCCCAAAGGATCGTGTGTAAACTGGAGTATGGCCCTCACTGGCGACTATCCAAACTTAGTGACATGAAAATGCCAAAACCTTACCTAACGTGAAAACGTTAGAAACCTTAGGAACGGATGTATGGTACGTCTACCATTATACGTAGGACCCCGAATATAGCCAGTACAATGAAATTGTCAGCCCCTAAAGCGAGTACTGGTCCCATTGCCATGAACTATACCAGGATCATCGTGCGCTACGGGCGAAACTGGGGACATGCCCAAACTGGGGACTAGCCCAAATAACTGGGGTCAAGCCCAAATAACTGGGGTCAAGCCCAAATAACTGGATACTTCTGTGGATGCTCAATCCTTAGTTAAGGATACCTGAACCTTCAAAACTCAGAATCAAGTGAAAGGAGGATAAAGGATACAGGATCCTTATCCTTATATAGGATAATTAAAAAATGAAATAGTTTGAGATTAGATCATTACCAAAATGAGGATCCTCTGCCCTGTAAGGATCCTTCAAGGATACTTGTCAGGTAAGGATCATGGATCCTGATCACATGAAATATTTCTTCAAAGGGACAGCATTCCAAGCTCTTGGTAGCAAATCACATTCCATTGTTAGTAATCGATATGCCCCCTTTCCTGCTTCAGCTTCAATCAAATAGGGGCCTTCCCACATTGGTGCTAGCTTTCCATCAGCAGGATTGGTGGTATTTTGAAATGCTTTCCTTAATACCATATCACCAACTTGGAATTTCCTGATCCTGACATTTTTGTTGTAAGCTCCAGCCATCATTTGTTGATAACTAGCCATCCTTATCCTTGCCAAATCCCTGATTTCTTCTATAGTATCCAAGTCTTGAACCAAGTTTTCAGCATTTTCTTCAGGATCACGAATGCTTGTTCTTGCAGTTGGAACCACCATCTCTGTAGGGATCACTGATTCTGCTCCAAATACCAAAGAGAATGGAGTTTGGCTAGTAGCATTCTTGGGAGTTGTCCTATCAGCCCAAAGCACATAAGGTAGTTCTTCTGCCCATTTCCCTTACTTGGATCCAAGATTCTTTTTCAAGTTGTTGATGATGATCTTGTTGGATGACTCTGCCTGACCATTAGCTTATGGGTGGACTGGTGTTGATGTTATCATCTTAATCCCCCAGCTGTCACAAAAGTTAGTAGTTCTATTCCCAATAAATTGGGATCCATTATCACAAACAATTTCAGAAGGAATACCAAATCTAGTAATAATGTTCCTTTTAATAAAGGATATAACTTTCTTTTCTCTGACTTGAGCAAAGGCTTCAGCCTCTATCCACTTGGAGAAGTAATCAGTCATAGCAAACATGAATACTTTTCCACCAGGTGCCTTAGGAAGCTTACCAACTATATCCATTCCCCATCTCATAAATGGCCAAGAAGAGGATATAGGATGCAAAAGCTCTGCTGGTTGGTGAAGGATATTACTATGTCTCTGACAAGGATCACACTTCTTGGCATATTCCACAGCATCCTTCTTCATAGTAGGCCAATAGTATCCTGTCCTCAGGATCCTTGAGAATAATGCCCTGCCCCTAGTGTGGTTTCCACAATCTCCTTCATGGAAATCCTTCAGGACTTCTTAGATTTCAGGATCCTCAATGCATCTTAGATATGGTCCTACAAGAGATCGTTTATACAACATATTATTCAATATTGTAAATTGAGATACCTTAATTTTGAAAGCCCTAGGGTTTTCTCCTGTAGGAATATCTCCATGTTGTATGTATCTCATGATTGGGAGGATCCATGATCCTGAATGAGATTGAGTATCATCACTAGGGATGATTGCAGAATCTTCTCCCATCTCCATAGCTACATAATCCTCAATAGCAAGGGCAAGGATGTGGATAATATGGATCCTTATATCTTCCGGGATCTTCAAGGATGATCCAAGATTGGCTAATGCATCAGCCTCTGCATTCTCTTCCCTTGGTACCTGTGTCAAACTAAAGGAAACAAAAGAGAGTGCCAATTCTTTGACTATCTCTAAATATTTGATTAGCTATTCACCTTTAACAGCATAGGATCCATTAAAGTGATTAGTGATTAATAATGAATCTACATGTACCTCAAGATACCTGATCCTCATATGCTTAGCAATTTGCAAACCAGCTATCAAGGCTTCATACTCAGCCTCATTGTTGGTAGTTTGAAATTCATAAGCTATGGAGTGGGGTATTATGTCCCACTGTGGCGATTTTAGTAGTATTCCAAGCCCTGTTCCTTTTACATTAGAGGCTCCATCAGTGAAGAGAATCCAAGGATCCTTAGTCTCTTCAAGTTGTTGGACTTCTAACTCAGCTTCCTTTTGCAAGTCACTACTGAAATCTGCCACAAAGTCAGCTAAAGCTAAGGATTTGATGGCAGTTCTAGGCTCATATCTTATATCGTATGCACTAAGCTTCACTGCCCACTTAGCCATCCTTCCTGACATTTCATGTTTCCTAAGAACATTCTTAATTGGAAAATTAGTCTTAACAATAATGGCATGAGTCTCAAAATAATGTCTCGATTTAGTAGATGCCATAATTAATGCAAGGATAAGTTTTTCTAAGTGTGAATACCTGGATTCAGCATCAAGTAAACTGTTACTTACATAATAAACAAGATGTTGTGTACCTTGGTGATCCTTAACAAGGACCGCACTTACTGCTTTTGAGGATACCGCCAAGTATAAGGACAATATATCCCCTTTTTTCTGGTTTCATCAAGGCTGGGGCTGAAGATAGGTAATCCTTAAGAGCTTTAAGGGCACTTTCATGCTTCTCAGTCCATTCAAATTTCTTGTTCTTCCTCAGGATGCCATAGAATTCCTTGCACTATTCTGAGGATTTGGATATGAATCTATTCAAGGCTGCAATCCTGCCCGTTAATCTTTGCACATCCTTAGCATTGGCAGGAGATTTGATATTCACAATAGCCTTGATTTGTTCTGGACTTGCTTCAATGCCCCTCTTTGTCACCATATAGCCTAAGAATTTACCTGCCTTAACACCAAAATGACACTTGGAAGGTGTTTTGGTCAAAAAATCTGATGAGGATAATGCAACCAAACTCTTTGTTACAGGGTATGATGCTTAAAATGTAGAACAATGACAAGGATCACTTCAATGTAAATTGCACAGATGACACAAGGATTTATACAGGGAAAAAGCCCTTGATCAAGAGTTGATCTCCGGCACAAAAAACCCCGGGTGATGGAAACTACCGATCACCAAGCTCAAATAAATCAATAAACGTTTACAACTTCGGATAGTAACGAGCTAGGTACAAGGATCACTATCGTGAAATGTGTAAAAGTGAGTGAAAACTAATAAGTGTTCGTCGAGAGCTTCAAGAGTGCGATTATATGAGAGTGTGTGTAGCTGAAAATGGCTAAGTGTTCTAATTCTAGCTCGTCACCCCTTTAAAAATAGAAGTTAGCTACAATAACAAACTATCCGACTTTTGTGCCAAGCTCCCACGTTCTCCACAACGTCCATTTCCAGTCAAACGTGTGCGAAATACCCGTGGAATATTCCATAGTACTGTTGCCAAGACCAAGTCAAGCTTGTTACTCCTGCGAAGTAATACAAAACACAAACAAACAATCGTTAGTATGAGGATCCTTAAGGTGATCCATGATCCTGATCCTGAAGCTCTTCTGAGGATCACTATCTGTCACAGAAGTAAGGATCATTAATTAGGATAACAAGTAAGGATCACTAATTGTTAGAAAATCCTCCCCTAACAATTGCCCCCAAAATATAAGGAGTGATATGTAAAATGAGCGAGTTATGTTTTCTTGATCTTATCCGCAACTAACTATCGTAAATATAGCCGTTATTGTTAAACTATCCGTTGCAACCATGACGTCACAGAAGTGACAACCCTGCACAATCATGATTATAAATAGGAGATAGAGATAGGATCGATTGCATTTAAAATTTCAGAGAGACTCCCTTTATAACTGCATTCCGAAGATAATCAGGTATTCTCTCTTCATCTTCTTCCTTCTCTTGCTCTGTTTTCATTTCTTTCCATCATTCCATCAAAGATGTTGCTCCGAAACTCCCCAGCTAAGGATCACCCGAAAAACAGCCCTCCGAAAAGCCAGGGGATCATCGAAGATTCCATTAAAGAACGTTGCTGTCTCAATGATGCACAGATTGATAGGATCCGCCACTGCTTCCCGGCGAACACCGAGTTTAGACCTTTTGATCCCAATGCCCTGAGTGATCATATCTCCGACAAGTGGGTTGCTTTCCCTATCACCTCGTTCACCATAGGCTATACATATCCTTTCCCAGCCTTCACCCAATCTTTCTTTTCCCTAACCGGCATCTCTTATATCCAAGCCATGCCGATGATTTGGAGGGTTTTGTACACCCTTGAAAGGATCATCGAGCAGGAAGGGATAGACTTAGGAATGTCAGAGCTGGGAGAGCTGTATGATCTTACTACCTTTGGTTCTCATCGCTATTTGTTTAAACGTAAGCCTGGTGAGGAACACCCGATCTTCAAAGCCACCAAGAACGATGCTAATTGGAAGCGGCGTTTCTTTTTCGTCAAGAGAGATTCTATTGAGGATGGAAAGGATCTACCCAAGAAATGGGCTACCCATGGTAGGGTGGAGGATCCTGAGGAGGATCACCAGAAAACTTTCTTTTGATGTAAGGATCACTTATATATTTTTGCTTTCTTGTTATGCATCTATCACCGTCTCACATCTCAGACTGTCTCCTGCTGCTAAAGAGAGACTCATCGCTTTCAAGAAACTTGATCCTGAAACAAGATCTTTCAAGACAACAACCCAAGATTCACAGGAGGTATCCTCAGGCTCTATCACGATGTCAAGTAAGTATCCTTGTTTAAAATTTAAATAAATAGTGAAATATAAGTTAAGTGAAGATACTTATCTTGTTTTGGTTGTGTAGGTGCTGGAAAATCCACCAAGTCTGCTTCAAAGTTCAATGTCACTGATCTAACCACCGTCAGATCCTCCAAGAGAAAAGCTCCTACCAGTCCGACAGCTTCGGTCCCCAAGGCACCCTCAAAGGAAAGGGAATCAAGAAGAGAAAGGCCTCTGAAGCTGAGGATCTGCAGGGTCTGCCTCTGATCCGCCACCAATTCCTCGAGTACTTCAATGAGGTAAGGATCACTGTCTCTGCTCGTATATCCTGTTGACATATCCTGCTGATTTGAGGATCACTTAGTCCTGACCTTATCTTTTATCCCTTTTGCAGAAATTCTCTGAGATTGAGGATTATGTTGGCCACGTTGAGGATCAGGATAGGAAGATTGCCGACCTCCAGCAGGTTGCATTGCTAAAGGACCTCAAAATTGCTGATCTTCAGAAGGAAGTCCGGGATGCCAAACAAGAGACGGCCAAGGTTCTGGTTAATGTTGACTATGAGAAGCATGAGATCACCGAAGATGCCAAAATCTCTGCCGCCATAGCAATGTATAAGACCAAGCTGCAAATGGCCTTGGAAGCTCAGGATCCTGCTTTTGACAAGAGCACCTGGGATGTTGAAGGCTGGAAGGCAAGGCTGGCTGAACTGGACGATGAAGAGGCTGAGGAGGTTGAAGAGATCCTTACGATCGAGGCTGGAGGCAAGGGTGAAGGTGGTGAAACAAGTGGAGCTGGAGGTGGTAATGCAGCGAAGGTTTATGCTGCATGATTGGGCGATGATGGAAACTTCTAGACATAGCCGGAGCCCAATTTTTTTAGTTTGATGGTTGTTTTGTTGAACAATTTAATGGTTTGTACTGAACAATAGTTTTTAGGATTAAGGATCATGTATGATCCTTTGGACAATAGGCAGGATTGCAAATGGTGGAGGGATCCTCTGTTTGGGGGATGAAGCCATTGTGATCCTGCCGCCTTTATATTCCTGCACTATCTTTGAACTTATTTTCATGGACACCCTTTACCTACCCCAGCGGACGGGCCACGTTTTGCTGGTAGATGCTCGGGGTAGGTAATTTTGACAACCTTTTAAGGGTTAGTCTTTTGTTAATAAATAAAATCTTAACCTTTTGTCGCTTATCTTGTGTTGTTATCCTTTTGTCGCTTATCTTATGTTGTTATCCTTTTGTTTCTTTAATTCTCCTTTGTTTTGATGCACACTTATTGAATAAACAATTTTGAATAAGTCATATTGAAAATATTTAGGACATGATCCATGATCAAATATCCTATAGTTAAAGAATCCCAAAAAGCAATATGTTTTAAGGATCACAAGTCTAGTTGTCAAATTTTAAGGGTTATTCAAATAAATAATGAATAGAATTAAAAATAGTTAAGGATCATACCTGAGGGTCCAAGTTAGGATCCTAACCATAATAAGGATAACTATAAGATAAACCTTAGAGAGAAGTAAGGATCAAGGATCCCTAGTTGCTTATCTTCAAGGACCTGAAATAGATCATAACTTGGGACTAAGCCAATATAAGATAAGAGTTAGCAACTGGGGACAAGCCCAAGGATAACTGGGGACAAGCCCAAGGATAACTGGGGACAAGCCCAAGGATAACTGGGGACAAGCCCAAGGATCGTATGTAAACTGGAGTATGGCCCTAACTGGCGACTATCCAAACTTAGTGACATGAAAATGCCAAAACCTTAGCTAACGTGAAAACGTTAGAAACCTTAGGAACGGATGTATGGTACGTCTACCATTATACATAGGATCCTAGGCATAGCCAGTACAATGGAATTATCAGCCCCTAAAGCGAGTACTGGTCCCACTGCCTTGAACTATACCAGGATCATCATGCGCTACAGGCGGAACTGGGGTCAAGCCCTAATAACTGGGGTTAAACCCAAGGAACGGATTGCTTCTGTAGATAACCAATGTTATGCTAAGGATACCTGAACTTTCAAAACTTAAAATCACGTGAGAGATGGATAAAGGACACATGATCCTTATCCGTATATGAGAAAATAAAGAAATGAAATAGTTTAAGATTAGGATATTACCAAAGTAAGGATCACCGATACTTTAAGGATCCTTCAAGGATACTCCTAACGTAAGGGTCATCTGTGCCATGAGGATCCTGGTCACATGAAATACTTCTTCAAGTGGACAACATTCCAAGCTCTTGGTAGCAAATCACCTTCCATGGTTAGCAATCTATATGCCCCCTTTCCTGCTTCAGCTTCAATCAAATAAGGGCCTTCCCATTTTGGAGCCAATTTTCCATCAGCAGGATTGGTGGTATTCTGAAATGCTTTCCTTAATACCATATCTCCAACTTGAAACTTCCTGATCCTAACATTTTTGTTGTAAGCACCAGCCATTCTTTGTTGATAGCTGGCCATCCTTATCCTAGCCATATCCCTGATTTCTCCAATAGTATCCAGGTCTTGAGCCAAGTTCTCATCATTCTCCTCAGGATCACGGGTACTTGTTCTAGCAGTTGGAACCACCATTTCTGTTGGGATCACTGATTCTGCCCCAATTACCAAAGAGAATGGTGTTTGACCAGTAGCATTCTTAGGGGTTGTCCTATCAGCCCAAAGCACATAAGGTAGTTCTTCTGCCCATTTCCCTTTCTTGGATCCAAGCTTCTTCTTCAAATTGTTGATGATGATCTTGTTGGATGATTCTGCTTGACCATTAGCTTGTGGGTGGACTGGTGTTGATGTTATCATCTTAATCCCCCAGCTGTCACAAAAGTTAGTGGTTCTGCCCCCAATAAATTGGGAACCATTATCACATATAATTTCAGAAGGAATTCCAAATCTAGTTATAATATTTCTTTTAATGAAGGATATAACTTCCTTTTCTCTGACTTGGGCAAAAGCTTCAGCCTCTATCCACTTGGAGAAGTAATCAGTCATAGCAAGCATGAATACTTATCCACCAGGTTCCTTAGGGAGCTTACCAACTATATCCATACCCCATCTCATAAATGGCCAAGAGGAGGATATAGGATGCAATAATTCAGCTGGTTGATGAAGGATATTGCTGTGTCTTTGACAAGGATCACATCTCTTAGCATACTCCACAGCATCTCTCTTCATGGTTGGCCAGTAGTATCCTGTCCTCAGGATCCTTGAGAATAATGCCCTGCCCCCAGTGTGGTTTCCACAATCTCCTTCATGGAAGTCTTTTAAAACTTCTTGGATTTCAGGATCCTCAATGCATCTCAAGTATGGTCCTGCAAGAGATCGTCTATACAACATATTATTTAAAATTGTGAATTGAGATACCTTAGATTTGAAAGCCCTAGGGTTTTCTCCTGTAGGAATCTCTCCATGTTGTAAGTATCTCATGATTGGTGAGATCCATGTTCCTGATCCTGAATGGGATTAAGTATCCTCACTAGGGATAATTGCAGAATCATTTCCTATCTCCATAGCCACATGATCCTCGATAGCTAGGGTCAGGATATGGATAATAGGGATCTTGATATCCTCAGGAATCTTCAAGGATGATCCTAAATTAGCCAATGCATCAGCTTCTGTATTTTCTTCCCTTGGTACCTGCGTCAAACTAAAGGAAACAAAAGAGAGTGCCAAATTTTTGACTATCTCTAAATATTTGGTTAGCTTTTCACCTTTAACAGCATAGGATCCATTAAAGTGGTTTGTAATTAACAATGAATCTACATGTACCTCAAGATACCTGATCCCCATATGCTTTGCAATTTGCAAACCACAAATTAAGGCTTCATATTCAGCCTCATTGTTAGTGGTTTGGAACTCACAAGCTATAGAGTGGGGTATTATGTCCCCCTGTGGCGATTTTAGTAGTATTCCAAGCCCTGTGCCTTTGACATTTGAGGATCCATCAGTATAGAGTATCCAAGGATCCTTGGTCTCCTCTAGCTGCTGGACTTCTAACTCAGCTTCTTTTTGTAAATCACTACTGAAATCAGCCACAAAGTCAGCTAATTCTTGGGATTTGATGGCTGTCCTAGGCTCATATCTTATATCATATGCACTTAGCTTCACTGCCCACTTAGCCATCCTTCCTGACATCTCTGGTTTCCTGAGGACATTCTTAATTGGGAAATTAGTTTTAACAACAATAACATGAGTTTCAAAATAATGTCTCAACTTAGTGGATGCCATAATTAATGCAAGAATAAGCATTTCAAGGTGTGAATACCTGGATTCGGCATCAAGTAAACTTTTACTTACATAATAGACAGGATGTTGTGTACCTTCGTGATCCTTAACAAGGACCGCACTTACTGCTTTTGAGGATACTGCAAGATATAAGGATAGCACATCGCCTTTTTCTGGTTTCATCAAGGCCGGGGCTGAGGATAGGTAATCTTTGAGAGCTCTTAAGGCATTTTCATGCTTCTCCGTCCACTCAAATTTCTTGTTCTTCCTTAGGATATCATAGAATTCTTTGCACTTCTCTGAGGATTTGGATATGAATCTGTTCAAAGCTGATATCCTGCCTGTTAGCCTTTGAACATCCTTAGCATTGGCCGGAGATTTGATGTTCACTATAGCTTTGATTTGTTCTAGGCTAGCTTCAATGCCTCTCTTTGTCACCATATATCCTAAGAATTTACCTGCTTTAACACCAAAGTGACATTTTGAAGGATTAAGTTTCATGTTATATTTGTCAAGGATATCGAATGCTTCCTCCAAGTCCCTTAGGTGATCCTCAGCTTTTATGAATTTTACCACCATATCATCTATGTAAACCTCCATAGTTTGTCAAATCTGATCCTTGAACATCATATTCACCAGCCTTTGATATGTTGCACCTGCATTTCTTAGTCCTAACGGCATAGCAATATAGCAGTATATACCAGTTGGAGTCATGAATGCTGTATCCTCTTGATCGGATGGTTCCATTTGGATTTGTTGAAATCCATATGAAGCATCCATAAAAGTTAACAGTTCATGACCCGCAGTTGCATCCACCATGGAGTCAATGTGGGGTAATAGGAAAGGATCCTTGGGACATGCCTTATTTAAATCGGTAAAATCGACACATACCCTCCACTTTCCGTTTTTCTTTTGAACAACAACCACATTGGCCAACCATCTTGGATACTTGACCTCTCTAATCATACCTGCCCGAAGCAATTTCTCTACCTCTTCTTGGATAATGGCATTTCTTTCCGGTGCAAACTTTCTTCTCCTTTGATGGATTGGTTTGAAGGACCTATCAATGCCAAGTTTGTGAGTGATTACATCTTTAGATATACCAGTCATGTTTTCGTGTTTCCATGCAAAGGTAGTCTTTCTCCTTTTGAGGAAGGATATAAGGTCTTCCTTCATATCGCCAAGGATCCCTGATTCGATATAGATTTTGGATTCAGGATCATCAGGATCCATGAGGACTTCTACCACATCCTGCTCTCTTGCCTCCAAGACATCCCTTGGAGGATACTGTGATTGCTATTGCTCCCTTGACTTCGAGGCTGGTTTCATCGATGAAATATAGCAATTCTTAGCCTCCTGCTGATCACTATCAATCTTCACTATTCCCCAAGGACTAGGGAGCTTCACACATTGATGGTAGGTAGATGGGACTGCCTTCATATCGTGTATCCAGGGCCTGCCAAGGATAACATTACAACAAGATAAACAGTCAATAACACAAAATTTTTGATATGAGTGTAGGCCTTCGATGTATATTGGGAGTTTAATGTCCCCCAGGGTATTCTTAGTTTCGCCACTAAATCCCACGAGCACGGAGGATCTTGGTATGATATCTGATTCAGGGATACCCATCTTCTTTAGAACATCCAGCTAGATAATGTTCACTGAACTTCCTCCGTCTATAAGGATCCTGCGGACAAAATGGTTAGAAATGAAAAGAGTAATAACTAAACCATCGTGATGAGGGTCCTGGATATCAACACGATCATCCTCATCAAAGGTTATGACTTTTCCTTCAGAGACACTTGATGTTCGAATGGGTCTTTCTCCATTATCCATTTTAGTTTCCTTTGCATGCCTTTTAGCTGCTGAGAAGGATGTGCCACAAATGTCTGATCCTCCAGAAATAAAGTTTATTACTTGTGCATCTGCTGGAGGGGCTGGAGCCTTCTCAGGGATCCTTTCAGGATCCTGAGTCCTTGACTTTTTTCTTCCCAACAATTCTTTTAGATGCCCCTTGCTCAACAAGTATCCAATTTCCTTTCTCAGTGCAATGCATTCTTCTGTGAGATGCCCAAAATCTTCATGGTATGCACACCACTTTGATTTATCCTTAGTTGCAGCTGGCCTATCATTCTTTCTGGGCCATCTAGCTTTATCACCTAGATTCTGCATCGCAAGGATTAGTTCATTGTTATCAACAGAAAAACAATATTCAGAAATTGGAGGATAATCCTCATCATCCTCTTCTTGATCAACAGAATGCACGTTCTGGTTATCAGATCTGTTGTAGGATCTGAACTTGTTGTTTCTGAATGAGGATCCTTGCTTATCCTGCTTTGAGGATCCTGCTAACCTCTCCTGGATCCTCTTGTCATCCTTTAGCCGAATGAACCTAAGTGCTCGTGTTCTTACCTCATCTAAGTTCCTGCATGGTGTCATAACAAGATCATCATAGAACGACGAATCCCTAAGCAGTCCCATCTTAAAGGCCTCAACAGCCGTGGCTATATCCAAGTTGGGAATGTCTAAGGATTCTTTACTGAATTTGGTAATGTAATCCCTTAATGATTCATTATGACCCTGGGTTATCCTATATAGATCACTAGTTAATCGTTCAAATTTCCTACTACAAGAAAAATGATTATTAAATAGGTTAACTAGATTAGCAAATGAGGTAATAGAGTAGGGGGAAGACTTAGCAGCCATTTGAGAGCCGATCCAGTAAGAGTGGATCCAAATCCCTTGCACAGGCATGCTTCCTTTAACCTTTCTGGGATTGGATTGATCTCCATCCTCTCCCTGTATTGTGCTATGTGTTCTTCAGGATCCGTCGAACCATCATACAGTTTCATAGTTGGGACATGGAACCTCTTGGGTATCTCAGCATCACAGATTGGTGGTGCAAAACGAGATATCTTATGGCTTCCATCTGCAATCTCTGGGATAGGTTTGACCACTCCTGGAACACTTGATATCATATCCTTTAACTTTTGCAATTCTCTGGCCATGGCATGATTGATACCTGGATCCTGCATAAGACCATGGTTAGTAGTGTAAGAATTATTAAAAGTGTTACCTCCCATTGGATTCAAATTAGGAAGAATGGATGTGAATCCGTATTGTTGGGGCTCTGGAATGATCGAAGGACCAGTAGAAGCATTGGTCTGCATTGGAATAAAATCTCCCTGATGGACATCTGAATTTCCTGTTTGCAAACTCCTCAAGGATCCTGGCATCTGGAAGGATCCCTGAAACTGGGACGATCCTGGAACAAAGGAGGATCCTTGAACCTGGAATGATCCAGGAACAAAGGAGGATCCTTGAACCTGGGATGATCCTGGAACAAAGGAGGATCCTTGAACCTGGGATGATCCTGGAACAAAGGAGGATCCTTGAACCTGGGATGATCCTGGAACAAAGGAGGATCCTTGAACCTGGGATGATCCTGGAACAATGGAGGATCCTTGAACCTGCTGCGCTCCTGAGTATCCTCCTGAATTCGTGAGGGATCCCATATGCTGAGGATAGGATCCCGCTGGCTGGAGATAGGAACCCGATGCCTGGGTCACTGTTGTTGTTCCGTAGTGCACTCCTTTTGGTCCACCCACATATTGAACATCTGGAACCACTGATGGCTGAGAAGTAATCACCGGAGTGTCAAAATTCAAAGATCTGAGCATCAGTGGGGAATGATCCTCTGCCGTTTTCTTTTGTTTCTTGAGATCTCCGATTTCTTTGAGAATCCTTTCATTGGTCTTATCCTGTTGCTGTATATGATCCTTCATCTGCAAAATCAAAGTAAACATGTCACTAGTAGTGGGAGTGTAAGAAGCAGAAGAAGTTGGAGGGTTTGAGAAAATGGGAGTTGGTTTCTTCGCAGCATTCTCAGCATTCTTCTGGGATCCAGAAGGTGGTGGAGGCAAAGGGGGAACGCCTTGTGAAGAAGTGAATGAGGGCATCAAATTTGAAGCATTCTTCGCTGAGGAAGCCATTTGCTTGGTTGTAGTGAACTGAAATGAGCACAGAAATACGAATTTTTCTAAGAGTGAAGCACCAATTGCCCCACGGTGGGCGCCAAACTGTTTTGGTCAAAAAATATGATGAGGATAATGCAACCAAACTCTTTGTTACAGGGTATGATGCTTAAAATGTAGAACAATGACAAGGATCACTTCAATGTAAATTGCACAGATGACACAAGGATTTATACGGGGAAAATGCCCTTGATCAAGAGTTGATCTCCGGCACAAAAAACCCTGGGTGATGGAAACTACCGATCACCAAGCTCAAATAAATCAATAAACGTTTACAACTTCGGATAGTAACGAGCTAGGTACAAGGATCACTATCGTGAAATGTGTAAAAGTGAGTGAAAACTAATAAGTGTTCGTCGAGAGCTTCAAGAGTGCGATTATATGAGAGTGTGTGTAGCTGAAAATGGCTAAGTGTTCTAATTCTAGCTCATCACCCCTTTAAAAATAGAAGTTAGCTACAATAACAAACTATCCGACTTTTGTGCCAAGCTCCCACGTTCTCCACAACGTCCATTTCCAGTCAAACATGTGCGAAATACCCGTGGAATATTCCATAGTACCGTTGCCAAGACCAAGTCAAGCTTGTTACTCCTGCGAAGTAATACAAAACACAAACAAACATTCGTTAGTATGAGGATCCTTAAGGTGATCCATGATCCTGATCCTGAAGCTCTTCTGAGGATCACTATCTGTCACAGAAGTAAGGATCATTAATTAGGATAACAAGTAAGGATCACTAATTGTTAGAAAATCCTCCCCTAACAGAAGGATTTAGTTTCATGTTAAATTTATCAAGGATATTGAATGCTTCCTCCAAGTCTTTAAGGTGATCCTCAGCTTTCTTGGACTTAACCACCATGTCATCAATATAGACTTCCATAGTGTGTCCAATTTGTTCCTTGAACATCATATTGACTAGCCTTTGATAAGTAGCACCTGCATTCCTTAGTCCAAACGGCATAGCAATATAACAGTATATACCAGTTGGGGTCATAAAGGTTGTATCCTCTTGATCAGATGGTTCCATCTGAATTTGTTGAAATCCAGAGGAAGCATCCATAAAAGTCAACAACTCATGACCCGCGGTAGCATCCACCATGGAGTCAATGTGGGGTAATGGGAAAGGATCCTTGGGACATGCCTTGTTTAAATCAGTAAAATCCACACATACCCTCCACTTTCCATTTTTCTTTTGAACAACAACCACATTGGCTAACCATCTTGGATACTTAACCTCTCTTATCATACCTGCCCGAAGTAGTTTATCTACTTCTTCCTGGATAATAGCATTCCTTTCAGGTGCAAACTTCCTCCTCTTTTGATGAATTGGCTTGAATGACCTGTCAATGCCAAGTTTATGAGTAATTATATCCTTAGATATACCTGTCATGTCTTCATGTTTCCAGGCAAAGGTGGATTTCCTCCTCTTAAGGAAGGATACTAGCTCATGTTCAATATCACTAAGGATCCCTGATCCTATGAAGATCTTGGATTCAGGATCATCAGGATCCATGAGGATTTCTTTCAAATCCTGTTCTCTTGCCTCCAAGATATCTCTTGAAGGATACTTTAATTGCTATTGCTCCCTTGGTCTTGAGGCTGGCTTCATTGATGATGTATAACAATTCTTAGCCTCTTGTTGATCACTTTCAATTTTTACCACTCCCCATGGACTTGGAAGCTTTACACACTGATGATAGGTGCATGGGACTACCTTCATATCATGTATCCATGGCCTGCCAAGGATAACGTTGCAACAAGATAAGCAATCTATAACACAAAATTTTTTATAAGAATGCAATCCTTCAATATAGATTGGGAGTTTGATGTCCCCCAATGTGTTCTTGGTTTCCCCACTGAATCCCACAAGTACTGAGGATCTTGGGACAATATCAGACTCTGGTATATTCATCTTCTTGAGGACATCAAGCTGAATGATGTTCACAGAGCTTCCTCCATCTATAAAGATCCTGCGAACAAAGTGGTTAGAAATAAACAATGTGATTACAAGACCATCATGATGAGGATCCTGGACATCAACACGATCATCCTCATCAAAAGTTATGAGTTTATCCTGGGTAACAACGGAGGTCCGGATGGGTCTGTCTCCATTGTCCATCTTCGTTTCTTTAGCATGTCTTTTTGCTGCTGAAAAGGAAGTACCACAAATGTCTGATCCACCGGATATGAAGTTTATAACTTGTGTATCTACTGGGGGAGCAGGAGCCCTTTCCGGGATCCTTTCAGGATCCTGGATCCTTGACTTCTTCTGTCCCAAGAGTTCCTTCAAATGCCCCTTGCTCAACAAGTAACCAATTTCCTTTCTTAGTGCAATACACTCTTCAGTGAGATGCCTGAAATCCTCATGATATGCACACCACTTGGACTTATCCTTTGTAGCAGCTGGTTTATCACTTTTTCTTGGCCACCTAGCTTTCTCACCTAGATTCTGCATTGCAAGGATTAGTTCATTGTTATCAACAGAAAAACAATATTCAGAAATAGGAGGATAATCCTCATCATACTCTTCTTGTTCCACTGCATGAACATTCTGGTTATCAGATCTGTTGTAGGGCTTTGATTTGTTGTTCCTGAAGTAGGATCCTTGTTTCTCCTGCTTTGAGGATCCTGTCAATCTATCCTGGATCCTTTTGTCATCCTCTAAGCGGATGAACCTAAGAGCCCTGGTTCTTACTTCATCAAGATTTCTGCAAGGTGTCATCACAAGATCATCATAGAATAATGAATCCCTAAGCAATCCCATTTTAAAGGCTTCTACAGCCGTAGCAATATCCAAATTAGGAATATCTAAGGATTCATTACTAAACTTAGTGATGTAATCTCTAAGTGATTCATTTTGACCTTGTGTTACCCTATATAGATCACTAGTTAATCGTTCAAAATTTCTACTACAAGAGAATTGACTATTAAACAAATTAACTAGATTAACAAATGAAGTAATAGAGTAAGGGGGAAGACTTAGCAGCCATTTAAGAGCAGATCCTGTAAGTGTGGATCCAAACCCCTTGCATAGACATGCTTCTTTTAACCTCTCCGGGATTGGATTGATCTCCATCCTCTCCCTGTATTGAGCTACATGCTCCTCTGGATCCGTTGAACCATCGTATAGCTTCATGGATGGTATCTGGAATCTTTTGGGTATCTCAACATCACATAAGGGCGGTGCAAAACGAGATATCCTTTGGCTACCATCTGCAATTTCAGGAATGGGTTTAACCACTCTTGGAATACTGGATATCATATCTTTGAGCTTCTGTAACTCCCTGACCATAGGCTGATTGATACCTGTATCCTGCACTAAGCCATGGTTAGTGTTATACAAATTATTAAAAGTGTTACCTCCCACAGGATTCGTGTTTTGAATTCCAGATGTGAATCCATATTGATGAGATTCTGGTATAATCGAAGGACCAGATGAAGCAATGGTTTGCATCGGTATGAAGTCTCCTTGATGAACATCCGAGCTTTGAGGCTGCATACTTCTTAAGAATTCTTGATTCTGAAGGACGTTGGGTCCTTGAAGTTGAGATGATCCTTGAACCTGAAAGGATCCTGGAACTAGAGAGGATCCTGGGACAAGGGAGGATCCTTGGACCGGGAAGGATCCTTGGACCCGGGAGGATCCTTGGACCTGGGAGGATCCTTGGACCTGGGAGGATCCTTGGACCTGGGAGGATCCTTGAACCTGGGAGGATCCTTGGATCTGGGAGGATCCTTGGACCTGGGAGGATCCTTGGACTGCATGCATTCCCAAATATCCTCCTGACGTGAAGTATCCATGATGCTGAAAAGAGGATCCCGATGGTTGAGAGGAGGATCCTTGGGGCTGGAAGTGAGAGCCAAATGCCTGACTCATAGTTGCTGCTCCATAACGCCTTCCTGGTAATTCACCCAAGTATTGCACGTCCGGAGCTGCAGAGTGCTGGGAAGTTATGACTGGAGTGTCGAAGTTCAGCAACCTTGGCATCAGAGGAGAGTGATCCTCCGCTGATTTCTTCTGTTTCTTGATCTCAGCGATCTCCCGGAGGATCCTTTCGTTGGTTTTGTCCTGCTCTTGTGCGTGATTCCTCATCTGCAAAATCAGAGCGTAAAGATCATTAGTAGTAGGACTAGAAGAAACAGAAGAGGTTGGTGGTTTTGTGAAAATGGGGGTTTGTCTCTTCGCGGCATTCTCGGCATTCTTCTGGGATCCAGAAGGTGGTGGAGGTAAAGGTGGAACGCCTTGTGAAGAACTAATTGCCGGCATAGAACTTGATGTGTTCTTTGTTTAGGAAGCCATCTGCTTGGTTGTAATGAACCGAAATGACCACAAAAGTATGAATCTTCTTAGGAATGAAGCACCAATTTCCCCACGGTGGGCGCCAAACTGTTTTGGTCAAAAATCAAGCAATGACAATGCAACCAAACTTTCTGTTGTGAGGTATGATGCTTGAATCAATGAACAACACTAAGGATCACTCAGAAATTAAATAAATAAGTGACACAAAGATTTATACGAGGAAAAAGCCCTTGATCAATGAATGATCTCCGGCATAAAAAACCTCGGGGTGATGGAAACTACCGATCACCAACTCAGATTAAACAAGAAATGTATTACAACTTCGGATGATAGCGAGCTAATCACAAGGATCTCTAGAGTGTATTGTGTACAAAAGTGTGTAATCGCCAAGTGAATTATCGAGAGCTGGTGAGAGCAGTTGCAAGAGTGTGTGTTAAAATAAATAGCCAAGTGTTTTCTATTTAGCTTGCTACCCCTTTTAAAAATGGAAATTATCTAAGCTAACAAACATTCCGCATTTCATGCAAGTCCTCCACGAACTCCATAACGTCCACTTCAGTTAAGCACGTGCGGAATAAGTCATGGAATATGCTCCAGAAATATCGCCAAGACCAAGTCCAAGCTGGTACTCCTGCAAAACAACATCATATTCAAAGTAAACAATCGTTAGTATAAGGATCCTTAAGATGATCCATGATCCTGATCCTGCAACACTTCTGAGGATCACCAATTCAAACAGAAGTGAGGATCACTAAACCCAACAGTAATTGAGGATCACTGATCATTGGAAAATCCTCCCCTAACAGGTATGATCTCTCCTTTTTTGTTCAAATGGCTTAAGTTTTCTAAGTTGTATGACAATATCCTGACCAGGATATCTCTTAGGATACTTATCAGGATATTCTCAGAATATGTTCCCAGGAATTTTCAAACAAAACAGTTTTCATAAGTAGAATTTATGCATTAATGACAACAAAGGTAAGGCCAAAAGAGAAGTTATATTATTAACATAGCAAAAGTTTGTGCTTTTGGTTTCATCTCAAACTGAGATCCATCCACCAAAAGCACAATTAGTCTTTAAACATATTTACCTAACAGTTGAAGGCTTCATCTTAAACCGAGACCCATCCACCTCCAACTGTTATATTGTTCAAAAGATATGCAGGAAATGTAAATTGTTCAAGTGCAGGGAAAGTAAAATGCAGGAAAAGTAAATTGTTTTGGGGTTATAGACCAACGATCAAATTTAAAAAAAAAAGTGGGCTCTGGTCAAGGCATCAATATCCATCATCGCCCACTTAAATGCCCTCACACAGCAGCATCTTCACTAGCCTTCTCCGTCTTCTCAGCCCTAGTATCCTGAGCAGCATCCTGACCAGCATCCGTACCAACATCCTTTTCTTCTCCAGCCTTGTCCACCACCTCTGCTGACTTAGAGGATTCACCAGCTTCAGCAGGATATGGCACAGCCTTACCTCCAAGCTCCTTCAGCTTTGCCACCCAGGATTCAACCGGCCAGGATGGGCACTCAAGGCCTGTCTCCTTGGCCTCATAAGCCATCTTAATGCGAGCTTGTAGCAGAGAGACGATGGCAGAGGCTTTGATCCCTTCCCGGAAAGAGACCATGGCCTGTTCATGCTCCATTTGGATGGTAGCCAGTTTGATCTCAGCATCCTGGGTGACCTTCTTCAGCTTGTCCTCGTAATGCCGAGTCTTCGCTTCAGCAATAACACCTTGGTCGGCAACGGTGGTCTCGAGCTGTTTAATCCTGGCCTCTTGGAACGCGTTCGTGCTGCAAGCATCGGTGTAAAGGTGGAGCAGATGTTGGAGGCCCTGTACGTCAAAATTCAGGTATGAGTTAAAATATATTAACCAGGATTTCCTGTCAGGATATCCTATCAGGATATATGTGCCGGATATAGTCGCAAGATATTACCTTGTTGAGGAAGGATGTCATCGGATCCAAGGAGTCAGAAAAGCTGAGTTCTTCATAGGAGAACCCTTCAGAGCCTGGGGCACTAACTTCGGAACCTTTCCTCTTTTTTGCGGTGGAAGCACGAGTCCTCGTGTTGGGCTTAGGAGCCAGGAGCGGCTTGGAGCTGGTAGCGGCAGGAGTCTCTTTCTTGACAATAACTGGAGTGGGGTAACTGTCAAGCTCGTCAAGATCAATGAGGATTGGAACTTTGCTGGAGTCTGCATACAGGGAGTGAAATTCTTTCCTAAATATATCAACTAAAAACATGTATGGAGGATATCGTGCAGGATCATTACCAGACATGTTTGCACTGGAAAGAGGGCTTGGAGATGGTGGAGACGGATTAAAACTTCTTTCAGCCTCTGGGAGGAGTCTGATAGCGTCAATTCTCTTCTGTGAATCAGCTAGGGGAGGTGCAAGCTTCCCAAAATCAGCTGTGTACAAGACAATAAAAAAGTTGATTAGCTCAAGATATAAAGCAGGATACAAGACAGGATCATCCTAAAACCCTAGGTCCTACCCTTTTTCAACCATTTCACCGGATAATCCGCTCCACCAGGGATTGAATCTCTTTTTACAAAGAAGAACTTGGATTTCCATTCCTCTTCGTTCCTGGTGGCTCGGAGAATCAGTGGATCGCTGGAAGTGGAATAAAACAAAAATCGACAAGAGCCAGGACATCTAAGCCGGTATGCTAAAGGAAAGTCATGGACAGAAAGATCAGGGACGTGGTTATTCTTGATCTGATCAAGAACAGACAAGACTCGCCAAAGCATTGGCATTGTCTGACTAAAGCAGATTTTGGTAACATTAAAGAACTCGGTGATAAAGTCCGAGAAAGGACATTGTAACCCTAAGGTAAAAGGAAAAGCATAACCACTCGTCGGAAACCATATCTGATCGGATTTCCCGATCAAATGGCCGGAACACCGTCCCTTTCGGGAAGATGCCGGAGGTTTTAAGGGCTGACAAGTGTGCACTATCAAAGGTGCATATTTCCTTCTCCGGATCTTGGAGAATATTCTGGTGGATAAACGTGGGAGCAGAATCGCCGGAGCTAGATCTTGTCTGCCTTGCCATATTGTCACCGGAATATTGAGCAGAATGAAAGAAGAAGATGGAATTGAGAGAGAGAAGTATTTACCTTTTTTCTCTTTGGTAAAGGTTAAATGGGGATAAGCATGAGAAGATATAGGGGAGCAATGAGTAAAGATAGGCTGCACGGTTACAAGCGGTCACATCATGAGTCTAATCTCTTAAGTGCCTCGTTTATCGTGAAAAAATGTAACCGTTAGTATCAGGATACCTAACGGTAACATTTTTGGGGACAATTGTTATGGGTGAAATTATGAGCCTATATCCTGGTCAATATTTTAAGCTATATCTTAATTGTATGATATGTGTTCATACACGGGATGCTCATTCAGGATATTGGTAACATCCTGAATGGTATCCTGAGGATCACTAACGGATTATGTGCAGGAGTATGAGTCCAAGCTCGCAACGTTCATGAGGACCCTTTCCCCGGAAGACTCGATCTAAGTAGTTCAAAGGAAGACGTTGAAGCCGCTTTACTCGGTCTATAACGTTAACTATGGAATATTCGAAAGCATCCCCCATTTATAGGAATTTTTGTTTGTATTTCCAAGCTATAAATAGATGGATAAAATAAATCGAATAGGACACAACAACACTCACTGCTCTCTCACACTGCAACTCTTTCGCAACTCTCACTTTTACAAAAAGCATTGTAACACTTAGTGATCTTGTCAATATCCTGCACTGTATCCTGACGTTTGAAGAAATAAGAAGAACTAGGCAATTGCGATTGTCAGCTCCCGAGGTTTTGTGCCGTTGATCTAGATTGATCAAGGGCTTTCCTCGTATATCTCGTGTCACCCTTTTTACTTTACGCTCATTGTTTGATCATAGATATAGCTCGATATCCTGAGCTATATCCTGAAACTGTTTTCGCAAACAAATTGTCAATCATATTTTCGATACAACTTTCTTAGCACTCTACCTCACTTAACTAATTTGATCACTAAATTGCTTAGGTAATTTTTGACCAAAACAACTACCTTTTTAAAATAGCATATTTGGTCCCAATGATTTGCTCGATTGTTACTCGGATAGTCCCCAAAGTGAACGTCTGTGAGTTTGCTAAGTTAAGTTGATATGAAATTACTAAATTACCCTTACAATTAATAAACAATAATTAAAATATTAAAAGATATATATAAAATATTTATGTGTGTGGTCCCCACTCCACCCCCTCACCCAATCAGCCCCTTCCACCATCTATATGGGACCCACCCACAACCACCATCATCTTCAACCTCATTCACCCTCCACCCACAACACAACCCAGTCGTCGACGACCACCCCACTAGCCGGTGGTCGAATTCCGGCAAACCTGCAACTTTGCATCTGGACCCATCTCCCCCCTCATTTGTTTCTGACTTTGAGTCTGCAACTTTGCGTCTTGACTTTTTCTTTCATTTTATTTAAATTAACCAATTAGGTTTCTTGAAATGTTTCAAGAAAGACGCAACAGAGACATGTTAGAATATTGTGTTTTAAAGTTACTGTTTCAAGAAAATATCAACAACCCACTGGTCAAGAATCTTCAAAGAACTTAACCCACCGGAAAAATTGAAACTTGCCGGCGAATACGGTGGTTGCCAGCAATGAAAATAACTATATTGTGCTTCGACAATGACTCTCTCTGCCTCACTGGTTCTTGTTGACAAGATTATGGTTTTTCATTGAGGGGATTGGGGTGGAATTGGGTAGGTATGAGATTGGGGAATTATGGGTGTGATCGGTGGTTTTATTGAATGATGATTGCGATTATTGTTATTATTATTGTTGTTGTTGTTGTTATGGAATGGGGATGCATTTACAGACCTGAAGGGGAACGAGGTGGAATGGAGAAGAATAGGGTAGGGCTGCTTATTTATTGGAGAAGACAATAAGTGGGCCCCACACACATATATATATTTAATAATTATTTGATTTAATTTGTTTTATCATTAAGGGCGATTTAGTAATTTAACATTGATTTAACTGAGTAAACTAATGGTCATCCATTTAGGGGACTATCCAAGAAACAAAATAACAAACCATAGGGAGCATACCTGCTATTTGCAAAAGGTGGGGACTAAGCATGAAAAAATGTGAAACCACAGGAACTATCCGGCCAATTAACTCTATGATTATCTAGTTTAAATAGATTACTAAACTTTTAGGTTTATTAAAATTCACATAAAAACATAGTAAAATTACATCTGATAACGCAAATAAAATGGGTTTTTAATAATTCAATATTTTTTTAATATGTTTTTAAGTAAAAAAAGTAAAAAGACTATTTTACCCTTGTGTGTGTGTGTGGCAGATAGGTTGGGTTCATTGAAATTAGAGCGAAAGGCCACCTCTTGTATAGAACATAAAACATAAAGGACATTTAAAGACACCGCCGCCTGCAATTTGGATTAAACTTAATGGACATAAAATACACTTTTCCCAAAAATAATTAAAACCAGAAGAAAATATTTGATGCTGACACGCGAAAATATTTGAAATCCTTTATTAGATAAGGATGTGTAATTAGTTTTTGATTATATATATAGTCATACAATATATAATGTAATATGATACAATGTGATTACTAATGTAATATGATGTAATATGATACAATGTGATTACTAATGTAATATGATGCAATACATAGTGCATATATGATATAATTATCTTTCCTCTAATAATTGGATTTAGTTTAATTATATAAAGAGTTAAATGCCCAGATAGTCCCTGTGGTTTGACATTTTTTCACCTTTAGTCACCAACTTTCTAAAATTACCTCTATAGTCCTCAACTTTTCAATTTTCATTCCTGGATAGTCCCGGCATGGATGGGAGTTAGTTTTCTCCGTTAAGTTGGTGTAAAATGACTATAATACCCTTAAGTAAAACAAAATGAATTAATTAAGTTTTTTTCTTAAAGTATAAAAAACAAACTCATCCATATCTCCACCATAGTTTGTCTTCACCATCATCTTTAGACCCCCCCCCCATCTCTCTCTCTCTCTCTAAACCACCAACACCTAATAGTTACCTCTTTTAGTTACCTCTTTCATTTCTTCGTATTTTAGATCTCATCAGAAACCGAATCTTCGGCGACATTCCATTCGATATCGGAAAACTCAAGCGGTTATCGGTTCTCAACGTCGCCGATAACCGGATCACGGGTAGAATGCCGAGATCTATCGCTAACCTGCAGTCGTTAATGCTTCTAGATCTACGTAAAAATTTAATTTTCGGAACTATACCAATAAACTTCGGGAAGCTTCGGATGCTCAGTCGTGCTTTATTGTCCAGAAACTGGATCTACGGTCAGATTCCGAACACGATATCCTACATATGTCGTCTCTCGGATCTAGATCTCTCGTTAAACCGGATCTCCGGTCCAATTCCTGAATCTCTCGGTAAAATGGCGGTTTTAGCGACACTAAACCTTGATGGAAACAGAATTTCCGGTAAACTACCGGTGGTGACGTTGTTGAATTCAAGCATTAACATACGGAATTTAAAAAGAAACGGTATTGAAGGCAACATACCTGATGTGTTCGGTCCTAGATCTTACTTCCCAGGATACCTTCGTAACAACTTGTAGGTCCGGCTAGGGGAGGATCTAGTCGCCTAATCCTTGTGTACAAACACACTAGCGAGTGCGGAAACCAAGCTAGCATGCAAACCGAGATAGAACACGCAAATGCACGACACACAATATTCAACGATTAACACCACTTGTATTAATGCGTATGAAAGGTCCAGTTACAAGCTCAATGTTTACAAATCTGTTCTGCAAACTCTCTAAGTGTGTGTGTGTGTTTGGACAGAATGCTCTCAGCAGAATGCTCTCCCTTTGTCTATCTATTTTTTCTGTCTCTTGTGTCCCCCACTTTTGAAATGAACACAACACTTGGGTATTTATACCCGACACAGCACCTATGGTCGAAGGATAAGGAAATCTGGTCGAAGGATCATCTATCGACCAGAAATTCTACCGAAAGATCCATACATACCTCGAAGGATGATATCCTTCGAGGTCCATCTGTATCTATCGAATGACATTGTCTTTCGAGGTCATCGAAGGATACAAACCATCCTTCGATGACATCCTTCGACACAAGCATGTTTCAACCAATGTGCTAACTGTTTGGCCAAGACAAACCGGAGGATGGTTGACCTGGTCAAACTTACAACGAACGCACATAGCAACAAATCTAACATAAGACATCGTTTTGTATCATGACACATTACAGACAAAGTACAGACACAAGTCTTCGTCTTGATCTTCGTGTCTTCGAGTCGAAACCAAGTCGAACTGAGCTGAGTCGAACCGAGCCGAGTCGTGTCCACAAAATATGTATCAACAAACTCCCCCTTGGACGCTACTCGTGAGGTTCAACTTCGATGTCTTCCACGTCGGAGGATCTGAAAAGTCTTCACGCGTCGTAAGTAGAAAGTGTATCAACAAACTCCCCTTTTCATTTAGGTAGTGTGTAAATAAACTCCCCCTTAGATTGAACTCTCCATTGAGTCATGCTCGTGAATCTTTTGACTTGTCAAATCTTCAGATCCTTGTGGTGTTGATGAAGGGTCAGCGGCAACTCGATCATTTTATCCTTTGAGTGCCTCCACTTCGTGTCTTCATTCCAAAGCTTGTCATCGAACATGTTCTCCTCGCCTTTAGCATCTGCACATGCAAGAAAGCTAAACGCATAATGAGAACAACCGCTTGGAATATAGTTAACATTTAATCAAACGACACATATGAGATCAAATCTCAATCAACCACTGACCGACAATATTTTGAAAGTTTAGAAAAATATTCAATTTTAATCCTTTAACTTTCAAAACTCGTTAACTTCGACAGTTTATGAAGGTGCAATTGTTTTCCGGCTTACGATCAGGATTTTTGGTAGGATAGACTCGAGTTCCAACATCAGTCAATCAAAAATAAACTAGAAGCAAAATCTTTTTGGATTTTATAAAGTTTATATTAAAACACACCTAAAATATTTTTTTTTGAATTTTTCATTTTTCAAATGTAAAGACGGAAAGCAATAAATAAATATATACAAGATGCATAAACTGAAAACAGTAAATAAATATCTACAGACATTCTTTTTGCGAGTTTCGAGGGTAAGAGAATCATATCAGTGTACGGTCAGGCCAAACCGCTCTCTTTGTTCTTTTAGTTAACATTTAGATAAGCATCCTATAACAATTATCGGTATTGTTGTCCACTTAAGCTCAACTTATCAGATGTAATCATGGCGAGGGGATACGTTGAGGTATGATTTATACTTACCGACCGGTGTTCATCCACATCACGACACATTCCCGTATCAAGGTATGCACGAGGGTTCATCTTACCGGTGAGTATACCGATTATCATCTGTTTGACCGTATATTGATGTGAGATTCTCACTTATTTTGATTGAAAACAAGCCCTATGTGATAGAATCACTTATTGATGAGGAACTTGATTTTCGATGCATGAAGGGCACAGGAGCAAGTCCGTGAACAGGTCAGTACTTTCGTACAGCAGAGAGACGAACTTGACACCCGGATAAATGTGATATTTTATCACTTATTTTGTTTGGACATGTGATTGTTGATCACTTATTGAGGTCGTATGCAATATGTACACGTATGTATGGTATCATGGAAGATCTAGACTTGCGTCCCCGTTATTTTTACGGTAAAAGATACAACCATGATACCCAGATGATAAGCAGCATAAAGACCGAATATCTCAAAACCTCGGCAATCTCTCAAACGAAATTTCGGTACTAAGACCATATGCCAATGAATGGTTCCCACCTGGTCTTCAGTCGATTTAAGTTTATATCACCCTGCACACTTTAAAATGATTGTGAGCCTACCGATACATCTTATATAGAGCTGCTTATCGTTTTTCATTTAAGGTTTAAAGAGGTTTAGACAGACCACTGATGTACTATCATTTTCTCTTTTGCTCGCCAGGAAACTCATTTTTGTTTTTCTATTGTTTTTGTGTTTTTGAAATTTTTCAATGTTTTTGAATTTTCAAATTTGGATTTACTCCCCCTAAAATCAACAAACTAAGATAAATTTTAAAACACAAAGGTATTTACAAAAACGATTTCCCGATGTTGGTTAACTCATGTTTTACCTCAATGCCGTTTACCAAAATTAAGTTTTAATCAGAAAAGATTTCTCAAATTTTGGAAAAATGAGTTGGCACGTCGGTAATCGGTGTGGACCATGACAACATTGACGAGTTTCATATTGAAACAATCACGTGTGAGGTGATATTCGAGATCAACGTGTCTGGTCAAAGAGTGCTATACGAGATAATAATTCACAAAGCAGCTTAAATATCGACAAGTATAGGAGAGATTAGAAATTTAAAACCGTATCCTGCAACTGCTCCGTGCATTGCAAGAAATCTGAGCGCTCTCCCAAACTGGATATCCACCGAGTGTGGATTTCAAAGTCGATTTTTGTAGCTACTAAGAAATCTCTTCACAGCAACAAGATCATAAACCTTTGGGTCCGGCTGGTATTCCACATTGCACCAGCGAAGGTTTTTGACTTTCTCTTTCAGAATTAGTGTGCGGTTGTTCAATCCACGCCAAGGCATCCGCACACCCGGTTGGTTTGATCAACGAACACATTTTCTTCAATCACACCGTGAAGAAATGTACACTGCACGTTCATCTTGTTGATTTTGAACTTCAAACGTGCTGCAGGTGCGTACATTTTGATTGAATCTATCCTGGGGACCCGATTAAAGCCTTGAACAATCAAACTTTGAAATGATTTTCAATTTGTCGAAGCTTTTAATCTCTTTCGACAGACAATTCTGTCTTCCTTTGTTTTTCTTCTCTCCATCACAGGCAACAACTTCTTTGTCGCCGATCTTGTGCATGGACACTCCACTATCAACAATCCGATGACTATCGATAGTTCCTCCTGGAACATCCTGCACACTCACTCAGAGATTAGTTGGAGAGGGGGACCCAAGCCTTAACAGACTTGGGTCGTCCTTCATCATCGACAAAGGTTATTTCAACCTCGCGATGACCTGGAACTGGTGAGACTCCCCCTAAAACTTTATCCGTTTTAGGTCTCCAAGCTTGTTTTTGTTTACCGGATTGTGTATTATTTACAGATTTAGAAATCTCCGGTTGTAACGATTGTGACAAAATTGGTTTCCTTTTAACAGGTTCTTGTTTTAAAGCCTTTTCGATCACCTTCACATTTTTACGTCGTTGTTTTGTTTCCTGTTCTTTAACAGTGCGTTTATCATGTTTTGGAGAAACAGGACGACGTTGTGAGTGACCTTGTTCAGAGGGGGGTCTTTCAACAAAATTTGGTTTGGGCGAGTTTTTGCAGTCTTTAATGATGTGCCCAACCTTCCCACATTTGAAGCAAATTCTCCTTTCAACAAACTTAGGAGAACCGGTTCGACTTTCATGTGTTGAACCTGTAGACCCAGAGGTACTTGCTTCACACCCGTTTGTGTGCTGGGTGTAATTGTTTTGGCTGTTACGTTTTAAAATCTTGACTTGTTGAATAAAATCGGTGTTTGATTTATTTTCAAAAGTCTCAATTTTATCAGTACCCCTTGATGCTACAAACTTGATATCTTTGTTTTTCTTCTTGAAACGAGCTCCTTTGGTCTCAACCTTTGGTTGTGAACCTTTAGAATTTTGAGCTCGCTGCTGTTGCTGTTTACCCTTAAAAGCGACAGGTTGTCGTTTAGTCGGTAATTTTTGGTTTCCAAATTGTTTCCTCACTTCAGCTTTTGGAATAGGATCACACTGAGTTACTGAAACTCTCGGGATCGCTTTTCCCAAAAACTTAGTTGTATTATCTTCAAACACTTTATCAATCATGGATTGATTGACGTTTTTGATTGGAAAATCTTTGTTTGAATAAATTTTATCATCACCGACTAAAGTGTACAACACGTTATCACTTTTAACAGTAGACACCTTCTCAGTGATAGGATCTATCTCTTGTTTAGCACCAGTTGATTGCACAGCAGGAGTAGCAGGATCACACAGAATGTGATTCTCAACAGGCACTTCTACTCCTTTTCTATCATCAAGAGATTTATCCTCATCACTCACATCTGATTCATCATCCGAAGAATCATAGTCCTCAATGGTTGGAGGACTTTGATTTGAAGCACATGATGACTTTTCCTTGCTATCAGATGAGCCCTCCGATGAATTGTCCGTTTTGAACCCTAAGCCAGTTGTAACTTCCTCATAATCCAGAGGTACAGTTGGCTCAAAACGCGGCATTTCCTCCTCATCGGGCGACTTGGTATAATCGTGTCTCAAAGGGGGTGGACACTTCCTATAACCAACGCCTTTAACGTTTCCCTTTAGTTGTTGAACGTCAATGATGTGATCAAGCACATATCGGGAGTTTGAGTAACTCTCCAATTTGAGCTTGATCGCCTCATGTTCACATTTCGCCACGGCTAGCTCTTTCTTTGTTTCCTCAATGATATTAATGTAGTTATTAATACCAATTTGTTTGTTACAAACAGTTTTTGTTAATTCGGAAACACTTTTCTTTTGGGTTTCGATAACTGTTTTAAACTCCTTTTCATTGCGAGCTAAGGCCATGTTTGCCTCCTTGCACTTTGACAGTTCAACAACTAAACTCTGATTGTGACTATGAACCGTTTCAGATTCACGTTTCAATTCAGCACATTCAAGTTTTAATTCTTCACAATCACTACATATGCTAGGAGTAGGAGGATCAGAATTTACCTGACTTGTCGAGGCCGAGACATTCGCCATAAAGGCAGTCTGATAAGAAAAAGATCCATTTTCAGAATTAGAATCTCCTGCATTCGAGCTTTCTTCATCTGAACTCCCACTATAACCCGAGCTATCATCACTTTCAGAAAACTCTTCCTTGTGAACATGCTTGATGTGATTGATAATTTTTGCATAGCATGCAGTTCCACCTCCTTGACTATTATCTCCCAATTGTACAGACCAATCACATCCTTCATCAGCTTGAACTATCAATGCCCGGTTGGGGTTTGAAGGCCCTGACTGGTTGGTTTGGTTGTTAGCAGCTACTATCCCTCTTTCGTTGTTAGCTTGATTTGAAGTACTTGTTTGATTTTGGAAGGGATTTTGGTTGCCTTGTTGGTTGCCTTGTTTGCTCGGTCGCGTGCATTCACGTTTAAAGTGACCCTTTTCACCGCAATTAAAGCATGTGACAGCATCTTTATTGAACCCGTACTTCGTATCATTTTTGCCTTCCAACGAAGTTCTTCCAGTTCGAGTCATGAAATCCTTTGCCCTTCTAACTGCACTTGCAAACGCCCACTTGATATCCATTAACTCCATTTCATCCCTGTCTATCTGCTGATAGTCTTCGTTTGTCAAATTAATGTTGCCAATTTGACTTGCGACTAATCCGCTGTAGGCATTGACCATAGTGGTAAGAATTTCAATGTGATCCCGTGCAGCTTCTACACTCACTTTGGAAAGATTTGAAGTATCAGGTTTGTTACCATAGAAGGCTTGTTGTGGTTGGGTTTGTGATGTAGAAAAATAGGAAGCTGGATCAAATTGGGGTTGGGGTGGTGCAACTTGAGGTTTTGAAAAATAGGAAGCTGGATCAAATTGGGGTTGGGGTGGTGCAACTTGAGGTTTTGAAAAATATGAAGCTGGATCAAATTGGGGTTGAGGTGTGGCTACTCCTCCAAAATAGGATCTTGGGTCGAAAGCATTTGACACATAAGCCGTTTGTATCTTTGGTTGCTGGCTTGTACTAGCAGCAGGAGCAATCCCTCCAAAGTACATCTCTGGATTTTGAGGGACAGGAATTAGTTTAGCTTTTCTGATCTCTTCTGCATCCTTGTTCTCCAGCTTTTGAACAAACTCATAGATACTCACAGTATCCAATACACCGGTATGCTTTAACAATTCAATGAATGAGCTCCACTTTGGTGGTAGAGCATCAGCAAACCGTGCGACTATTTCCTGTGAAGATACAACAACCTTGTAAGAAATCAGTTCACTAAGTAAATGATAAAAACGAGTAGTCATATCATTTAGAGTCTCATTCTCCAAGAACTGAAATGATTCAAACTCTTTCTTCAACAAATCATGGCGTATCTTTCTAGTAGCCGCATTTCCTTCTCCTCTCGCTACCAATGCATCCCATAAAGCTTTCGTGGTCTTACAATATGAGAATTGATGAAAGATGTCTCTGTGAAGTGCTTGAGTGAGAATAGCATACGCCTTCTTCTCCAGATCATATGCCTTTTTATCGGCTTCTTGCATATTGTTGAAAGTCGTCACATTTGATCCTGCTTCTTCAAGAGCTTCACTAAATGCAGAGGTGAAGCACGTCCATAATTCTGTGTTTTGCCCTTGAACGTAATTATGGAAACGACCCTTCCATGATGGATAGTCGTTCATGTGATTCAGCTTTGGCGGGCGATTGTTGCTACCCGTCTCATTCTCACTAAGCAAAATATTTTGAATGCTCTGATTTTGATTCGCCACCATTGCCCATTGACTTGAACTTATTGACTGTTGTTGTTTAGGTATTGTACTCGTCATATATTCGGCCAACGACATCTGTTTTTGAGCTGGTTGTGGATTCGTACTCCAATCCCAAGGGCTTGTGCAGCTCATATTTGATGTATGAATGATAACAACCTGATTAACACACTTGAAACAGACTGTTAAAACTAAACAGACGAAGATCGAAGGATCAACCCTTGTTCGAAAGATAGACACTTGTTCGAAGGATCAACAGTGTTCGAAAGATCACTGTTGAATTTCGAACAAAGACTTCGAAAGATTCTCCAAGACGAAGGATCCTTATCTTTCGATAATGTAACAGTAGCTCGAACAATATATCCTTCGAAAAGATTCCTTGGCTCGAAAGATAACTCACTGACTTCGAAAGATGCTCGAAGGATGGGTATCTGTCGAACCTCCTTGATCGAAAGATGAACTTTCGACTCCGAAGGATATCTTTCGATGAGCTCTGACACAGTTGACAAATGTGACGGGTTGGTGAAAAAGGTGACAAGTTGGTAGAAACTTTCGGCAGATGGTATGTTCAGACCTTACTTTCTGCTAAAACAGATTTGGGTACCTTCCCAATGCACCAACAACTTTCGAAAATAATCAAACAAGATCAAAAGATGTAAATCTTTGAAGAACACTTGAATATATGTTGAGGATATCAATAACAAGCCCAGAAAATTTGAATTTTCTGGTAAACCGACAACTGCCGAAACAGCGATTTTGCCAAAATGTTTAATAAAAACCAAAGACTAACATGTGAGCATGAAAATAACACGGTTTTTAACAAAACATAAAGCAAAACACTAAGATATAATCCGATTTAAGATGTTTTCCAGAAAAATGTAAACTTTAATACCCGAAAAACAAACCAAGAACACACTCGGTTTTAACAAGGAGAAGAGCCAAGGCTCTGATACCACTTGTAGGTCCGGCTAGGGGAGGATCTAGTCGCCTAATCCTTGTGTACAAACACACTAGCGAGTGCGGAAACCAAGCTAGCATGCAAACCGAGATAGAACACGCAAATGCACGACACACAATATTCAACGATTAACACCACTTGTATTAATGCGTATGAAAGGTCCAGTTACAAGCTCAATGTTTACAAATCTGTTCTGCAAACTCTCTAAGTGTGTGTGTGTGTTTGGACAGAATGCTCTCAGCAGAATGCTCTCCCTTTGTCTATCTATTTTTTCTGTCTCTTGTGTCCCCCACTTTTGAAATGAACACAACACTTGGGTATTTATACCCGACACAGCACCTATGGTGAAGGATAAGGAAATCTGGTCGAAGGATCATCTATCGACCAGAAATTCTACCGAAAGATCCATACATACCTCGAAGGATGATATCCTTCGAGGTCCATCTGTATCTATCGAATGACATTGTCTTTCGAGGTCATCGAAGGATACAAACCATCCTTCGATGACATCCTTCGACACAAGCATGTTTCAACCAATGTGCTAACTGTTTGGCCAAGACAAACCGGAGGATGGTTGACCTGGTCAAACTTACAATGAACGCACATAGCAACAAATCTAACATAAGACATCGTTTTGTATCATGACACATTACACACAAAGTACAGACACAAGTCTTCGTCTTGATCTTCGTGTCTTCGAGTCGAAACCAAGTCGAACTGAGCTGAGTCGAACCGAGCCGAGTCGTGTCCACAAAATATGTATCAACACAACTGCAAGATCCCCGATAGCGTAAACACTTCTCTAGACTGAAACGATTTCTCATACGAAAATTAGTTGTTCGTTTCACACTTAACACCATCTCTTCGGTTATCCCTGTTTATATCCATAGTTTCAAATCTTCGTGAATCCAACGAAAGTACTCCAGCCAGTTTTGCGACGCATTCGATGTGAATTCGTCATCTTGTGGTTTGAATTTTTTCGGGTAGTAGTCTGCTGGACACGTTTTAGTTAGATTGTCTGATATACATTTTAATGGAATCTCTATTTTCTTCAGAGGCTTCTTGGCAATCACTTGGGTGATGGTAGGTTCGGTTTTTACTGTTTCGGTAGTTTGATCATTTTCAGGCGGTTTTTTCGATAATAGTGGATCTACGGTTGGTTGAATGTGCACTGTGTTGGTAGGGTCTAACGAACTCGAAGATGGGTTTTCAATAATCTGATGCGACAACGAAAATTAAACTCCAAGATCTCTTTCCCTGGGTGGAGAGGGTGGTGTCGTGGTGGTGAGAGGGTGATGTTATGGTGGCGATGGTGGTTCTGGTGGAGTATGGTGGCGGAAGGGTGAGGCTACAAAGATGGGTGGAACAGGTTGAAGATGGAGATGGTGGGTCCCACAAAGAAAAATTGGAGGTGTTTGATTGGGTGAGGGGTTGGGTGGGCCCATTAAATTTATAAATGTTTTATTGTTTTTATTATTTTGTAGTAAGGGTATTTTAGTAATTTACATCTAGTTAACACTAAAAACTAACCCCATCCGCGTCAGAGAATCTGGGAACAAAATTGTAAAAGTTGGGGACTATAGCTATAATTTTAGAAAGTTAGAGACTAAAGGTGAAAAATGGGCAAACCACAAGGACTATCCGGGCATTTTTCTCATATATAAATCAAGTTGTTCATATCTACAATAGTATATTTAATATCGTCCTTTTCTTTTCGTCTAATTGTCCTTATATAGGTTACCAAACACATGTAATAGGTCTTAACCATTAAGTGTTGATCTAGTAAAAGGTCTAAACCGTTAAGAACTAGTATAATGCTTAACCGTTTAGAGACAAATGTCTGACCAATTCAGATAAGACATTTGCTCACGAAACAAACAACTCTAAATCATTCAGACAAGACATTTGCCCACGAAACAAACAAGTCTGAGAATTAACAAAAGCAGCAATGAAATGTCAAATAACTTTAGTTACAAGTAATCTCCTTCTAATAGTAATAGTGCTGATACTCCTAATAGTCGGTCGATTTGAGATCCAAGCTTTATGGTTCGGGGTCAATGGTTCTAACAATTCACTTTGGAACATGGAACCAACCATGTAAACCGACTAATACATGAACGCACATATATATAATATGCATACAAATTTCTTTTTTTAGCATTTGTAGACACGTATATGTCCTACAATCATCTTTATGATTTTAAAATTTAATACATACTAATGTTTTTGAGAACAAAAATAATTCAAACTACCAAAACCCAACCAACCAACCTGGTTTGGTTTGTTGTTTCCAAACCCAGTTAGCTATTCCGTCTAGACTTTACCTCAAAACCAATCAAATCAAATGGGACGGCAAACACCACTAAAAACCTATGAACATGTATTTTTTACTTTAACTATGATACATCAAACTTTTATGTATATGCATAACTCACTCTCTCAGTATCTCTAATGCTTTGTACAAGACATTGCAGAAGCTATTGGTCTAAACTCATTAACATACAGTCTGGAGTTTTTGATTTAGTAATGAAGTTGTGTAATGTTTTGATGGATAAAGGATAATCACAACAAACCAATTAGTTCCTCCATAGTTGCAGCAAATTTTCATCTCCAGTTGAATTCACAAAACAAGTAATGAGCAAAGTTGAATTATAGATGGTTAAATCAATTTATTCATAACCTGCTCTGATACGTCAGTTTAAAAAAAATTCTAGAAATAATTACAAAAGACTATACTAAATTTAATATCAGAACACAAAAGGATTGAATGTAGCATGCAACTACAAAGGATTGAATAACATGCATCTTTGACGTAAAGGCCCGTATTAATTACAACTTAAACTTCTCTAAGATATTTAGCAATTGATTTGGAAAAATATTTCAAACAAGTAAAACACCCAAATTTAGGGGTGGATTGTGTAATACTGAACCGTCTAAGATACACAAACTAAAAGCAATACATCTGGACATAAATCACAAATAAAGATCAAGCATTATACACTTGTCAGAACTTGGCTTACAATTTTCTTTTTATCTTGTTAATATTGACACTTTGCTTTTGTGTGTCCACTTGAAATTCGTGGAAGAAAATTGTGTTGGACCAAAAATAGGCCAGAATAAATAAATGTGACGCAACTATGTTGATGCACTTTTGTGTGGATGGCGATAGTGATGTTCGAGACCATTCGGGTCACGATCGAAGTCGACGTCGTTCCTCCGTCGGTTTGTATGAGATGCAAGTGGCGAAGATACAACATCATCATGACATCATGATTGTGAGAGTAGGAACCGATGGTTTATTCTCTGGATGATGACAGAATATATACACCAAGGAAATACAAGATTATAGGAGTAAATATCTCTACACAATATTGACTATAAATACAATGATTACAATATAATATTTACGTATTATTATTTTGGTTATTACCCCCCTTCAAGCGAACATGTGGTGGCCCGACATGCAGCATGGATCGAAATTGTTCAAAGAGAGGTCTTGGAAGACTCTTTGTGAAGATGTCGGCCACTTGAAGCTTGGTTGGAATGAATTTTGTTATTAGGCGCCCTGCTGAAACCAATTCTCGAATAAAATGATAATCAATGTCTATGTGTTTGGCACGTTTGTGAGCCACGGGATTTTGACTTAGGAACATGGCACTTTTGTTGTCACATAAGAGAACCGGTGGAATCTTGGGAGAAACATGTAGCTCACGAATTAAGTTGGTCAACCAGACGATTTCCGCCGCGGTGTTTGCCATAGCACGATATTCGGATTCACAGCTTGATCTTGAGACCGTAGGTTGTTTCTTTGCACTCCAAGAGACTAAGTTACCACCCAAGTATATGGAGTATCCATATGTCGATCTTCTTGTTTCAATACAACGAGCCCAATCCGCATCTGAATAACCTGCAAGAGAGATGTTTGAAGAACAAGTGAAAGTGAGACCATAAGATAAGGTTCCTTTGACATAGCGAAGAATGCGCTTCACAAGCTGAAAATGAGAAGTGGTTGGATTTTGAAGGTGTTGGCTAGCTTGATTGACGGCATAGGATAGGTCGGGGCGAGTGATGGTGAGGTATTGAAGAGCACCAACCAAAGATCGGTAGAGAGTTGGGTCGTGGAAAGGAGTGCCATTAGATGTGAAGGTGTCGGAAGTGGTGAGCGGAGTGGCTACGGGTTTGGAGTCTAAAAGACCGGCACGAGATAGAATGTCATAGGCGTACTTAGCTTGACTTAGGAATAACCCATTTGGATTGTGAACGACCTCAAGTCCAAGAAAGTAGCTTAACGAGCCAAGATCCTTGAGTTTGAATTCAGTGTGTAGATGATTTGTGAATGTGTTTATGAGGTTGTCATTATTTCCTGTGATGACCACATCATCGACATAAACAAGAAGGTAAATGCAATTCGTATCCTTTTTGTAGATAAAAAGAGATGGATCGGATCGGCTACACACAAAACCAAGAGTAGTGAGGAAGTTACTCAAACGTTGAAACCAGGCACGAGGTGCTTGTTTAAGACCATAGATAGCACGATTTAGTTTGCAAACATGTCTCGGAAAATTCGGATCTTCAAAACCCGGTGGTTGTTCCATGTAAAC